>JAPKLW010000126.1:256678-293725 GCA_026898455.1 Plectranthus barbatus | reverse complement strand
GGTGTCAAATATGCCGCTTCTTGACTCATATATATAATCCACAATTGATGCAATAGGATCACCAGAATATTTCAACAAAATATCATTTGGAAGATTAATCATTGTTTCTCCATCATTAGCACCTCCATTTACGCCATCTCCTATACTTGCAATCCAATTACCAAACTCCTCTAGCTGATTCGATTCATCAACCGAAATTGCATTTTGAATTCTCATGTTTTTGCTCAATCTCAGCTCTTTGCAGTTATCCCATAGATACGATGAATTAATTGTTGAATTCACAATATCTTGTCGTCTACCTTTTGGAATAATGGGCAGAATTTGACGAAAATCTCCTCCTAAAACCACAATTTTACCACCAAATGGTAAATTACAATTGGCAGGATTGCTACCACGCATAATATCACGACAACTTCTATCCAAAGCTTCAAAACAGAACTTGTGCATCATTGGTGCCTCATCCCATATTATAAGTTTAGCTCTTATAATCAACTCAGCAAGTGGACTTCCTTGGGAGATGTTGCAAGTAGAATCTTCATGGGGATTTATGGGAATCTTAAAGCGTGAATGTGCAGTTCTCCCACGTGGTAACAAAAGTGAAGCAATTCCACTTGAAGCAACATTTATGACAATTTCTCCTTTCGAACGTAATGCTGCAGACAATCCTTTCCAAACAAAAGTTTTTCCTGTTCTTCCATATCCATATACGAAAAAAAGTCCTCCTTTATTTGAATTCACGGCATTCAAAATTGTATCATGAGCGCATCATTGTTTATCTGTACACTTGCTTAAGAAATCAAGGTAGTCTTTGTGTTGAGTTTCTCGATCATATCGTAACTCTTCATTGATGATTGAATTACCAGTTGTCCTTTGAAAATATCTTTCTTCTGGAAATGGCATGCAATCAAAGTCACTTAGACTTTTACCAAGTCTTCTCAGCAACTTTTCCATCTCAACTAAAGCATAGCTTTTTACTTCAAAATCATCAAGTGTTAATTTTGCAGTTAATTTTTAATAATATTAAAATTAAGAGTGAATGTAAATTGACAGTCACATAAAATATTAAAATAATTCAAGATGATTAAATGATAGATGTTTACCTGGATGTCCGAAATACTCCCTCCGTCCCTAATTATTAGTCCCAAACCAAAATGGCACAATAACCAATGTTTGTGAGTGTAGTGAAATTAATATTTTATTGATGAGTGTGAAAAAGTTTACTATTTTAGGAAAGTGGACTAATAAGTGGGACAAACCAAAAAGGTAAGTGTGACTAATAAATTGGGACAGAGGGAGTATATTCTTTTATTGTAAGTAATGTCATCGGATAAATAAGACCAACATTCATCCCAAACCTTCTCAGGTCTCGCAAGTGAACCATCAAATAATAAGGTGACAAAAAGAGACCGCAAAGATGTCGCTGATGCCCACTGACTTGCCTCTACTATTCCATCAATGTATTCCTTATCGTCTTCAATCAATCCGAGAGCATAGCAAGCATCTCAAAAAGTAGCATACTGAACTCCATTTATGCACCTTATATCTTCGTAACTTGTTGGTCCACGAACAACATTCAACAGACATCTCAAGTAGTACAATTCTCTCGATCCGGGAGGCACATAAAATAACCTTCCAATAGCATATCCTTTTTTTCTCGGCACCCATGCTCGAATATATTTTTTCCAAACAAATTTTGTCGGAAATTCAGCATATGTAAGCTTCTTTGCTTCTGGGTATATTTTATTTGCTTCCATCCATGCCATGAATTTGCTTTGTTTAACTGTAGGTCGATCAATTACAACATCTATAGGATCCAAGTCTGAAAATATGACACTGTGCTCACTTGGAAGATGGAAAGATAACCGTTCAACTGCAGGATCTCTATATTGCATCTGAAAGCCAAAAATTCTCCACGCTGCCTCACATGGAGATATATATCGACAATCATAGTACATTTGCACCTCATCACATTTACTTCTTGCTTGGTCGTCACTTGTGCTCTCATAAAAAGATGCAGTAACACGATCGTGGCCTTTGTTTATGTATTTGAATAAATACTTTATCGATCTTGATTGATTGCACCATTCAACATTGATATGCCCACCATATTTCATTAGAAGATATTGGTTATGTGGAACAACATATCTATTGTCCAATGGGATTCCATTTTTATCAATAAATCGACCATTATCTCGACGTCGATAAATAGGATATCCATCGTCATCCGTTGTCGTCGAACTCACAAATATTTTTGGAAAGAACTTTGAGCAACGACCATTCAACATACGTGGTGAATTCTTGTGAGTTGTACCACATGGACCGTGTATGATGAAATCACGTACTGCCCTGATAATAATCTGGATCAATTTCTTTATCAGGAATCTCTGCTGAGATAATTTTATCAATATCTTCACCAGCAGGATACTTATCTTCCTTGCTCAAAAAAAGTAGTATATGAGCATGTGGTAAACCACGTTTCTGAAACTCGATAGTGTAAATCACTGCAAAAACAAATTTAATTACCACAAATATTATGTTATAATATTTAGATATTATAATTTAACTTTAAGTTCAATTGAAAAATAAAAATACCTGCCACAACGTTCCCAAATACTTTATTTTGCTTCAAATCTTTTATCAAGTTGTCCAACTTGATCTTGAATACTCGAGACAATATATCAGGACAATCTTCTGGTTTCAAACCTCTTTTTTCACAATATCTTATTATCTCTGGCCATTTGGGATTGCATGTGAATGTGATGAACAAATCAGGGTATCCTACCCAACTGCATATAGCCATTGCATCTTGGTAATTTTGAATCATGTATCGAGCTCCTCCAATAAAAGATGATGGCAATATAATGCGTTTTCCCTATGTGGTTGGATCAGTTTCTCCCCTCATAACTGCATCTGTTAAGCCCTTATACATTTCTGCACGCAGTTCTTTCTGATGTGTACGAACATACATCAATCTATTAGATTCAATCATCGTGTATGCATCAACGATGAATTGCTGGAATAATCGCTTGGATCCCAAGATGTTTAAAGGCTCATTTTTTCTTTCATGCAATCTGTAAGCGAAGAACTCCCTGAAACTAACCCTTTTTCATCCATTATTGGATACTATATATAATCCTGAATAAGGAATATCTTCTCTATATCCATCCTCACCATAAGGAAACAGCAATGGATATTGAAGAGCAAGATAGGAAGCATGGAGCTCATTTATTCGTTTTAGATATCCTGATTTAGTTTCAAGAACTATATCCCTATCTCCCATAGATTCATCAAAATCTCCAACAATTAATGCAGCAACTTCAGATGTTGTCGGAAGATTATATTGTCATCCATCTTTTCCTCTCTTTCCTATCAATCGTAGCTTGATATCTGAACATCCATGCTCTAGAAATTTATCTTTAGCCATTCGAAATGACTTCACCAATACATTATGGGCATCCAACATATCTTTCAAATCAGCCACAATTTCCACATGCAATGAATCTAGATTAGTCTGCTGCCTAAAATATAAAATTGAAAGATGTAATTAAGTAATCAAGTTATTAAATATATATATGCAAAGTAAATAAAGAAATAAAATTTAACACTAGCCGAACAGAGAGCAATCTATTTGTGATCTCATTCTCAGTGTCGTAAATATATAACTGTGCAAATTTTGGCGAGCAACCTTCCGTAGGTAATAGACTTCCAATTGAATGATAATTTTGACCGTGCAAACGAAAAATTGGCGCTGACCTCCCATTATTTAGGCTCTTGTCAATCTTTCCACCTATAGATGTAAAAGAGAACATACTATTATATGATCGTATATTAGCTAAAAAGTGTTTGCTCTTTTCATCTTTTCCGAAAATGAGGTCCTCCAAAACTTTAGGAGGTCTTTTCATTCTTGCAAGTTCAATTTTGCCATTCGTGCAACACTCGGAATACATGGGATCTTTTGCTTTAAAATGCTTACCCACGCGTTCATTATACCAAAAGAAAGAACCACAATATTTACATGAATGTATTGGATCACCAATATCCCAATAGCACACTGCATAAGAATTATAATATAATGCACGCCAAAAATCATTACTAACATTATACCAAAAAAAAACCTTTTTTGCACTTGTAGAAACAATTAAATAATAATTTAATATGAACATACCACTTGATTCAATAGTGAATTGGCAATCCTTATACATCTCAGCACTCATATCACAATTACTTTTGGCTGTGCCTACACAAAAAAGACGCACAATATTTTTATAGCTATAAGTGATAATGTAAATGGCATTAAATAACATTAACTAAAATAAAATTTGGAAAATTGTAATGATTATTTTTTTAATTATACTAACTTACTCTCATCTAAACTTGTACCCACATTGCTTTTGCGTAAAACTCCAAATTCTGATCTATCAAACTCCATTATATCATCAACCGTCAAATCTATGAACGTAGATATTTCAATATTTGAAATTTCAATTCTTGCAGAGGCTGCATAAAAAGAAAATTATAGATAGGAAGATAGGACATACAAAATTCAATAATATACAATTATAATAATTAATAAAATATAAAATGGGTAAACTCCATCTTACTATTTTACATACTAACAATTTTTTTTAAAAAAAAAATTAAACACTATCAATCTTATAAAGGAAGCACCACTATATTGATATTTATGTATTAAATAACTAATATCCCAAATCACAATAGCACATAACATAAGAATTAGAACTTAAGACTCATGTACGACATTAATCACTAAATTATAGTAAAAATACATGTGTATGCACGTGTATAAAAAATTAAAAATTATGTTAATAATAACTGTACCACTCAATTCAACAGTACATTATCTGTTCTAAAAAAAAATCAACTATATATTATCAATCATTTACATGTTTGCAATTATATTGCAATGAGTAAAAAAATAAGACAAACAATATTTCCAGAAATAAAAGCGATAATATAAAGAAATATTGAACCACATAAATTTAAAGAATTTAAGATCATTTATAATGATTATATTTTTTAATTATAAAAACTTACGCTTGTCAACGTGATCTGTTGTTTTATAAATAGTCTCCACATTGCTTTTGTGTGAAATTTCATATTGAGATTTGTCCAACTCAATTGTATCATCAACTGTCAAATCTATGAATGTACATGTTTCAATATTTGAAATTCCTGATCTTGTTGTGGCTACACAGAAAAAGTAGAGATTGTAAGATAAGACACATAATGAATCCAATAGTATTATTTACAAAATTTAATAAAATATAAAATGGTTTCAATCTATTTACTACATCATATTAAATATATTGCATAGTTAATAGTCAAATTTATAATTGTGGATGTTTTGATATTTGATACTATTATCATAAAATAAAGTAAAAGAATCAATTTTTTATATTTGATACTATTTTCATTCGACATTTAAAATAATTTTGATATCATTTAAAAAATTATTCTCAAGAATTAAGTATAATGTCCCATTCAAGTTATCTGCAAAAAATAAAATAAAATAACCATCCATCACATCATAGTATAAATTATAAAACACACAGTACTCAACTAAATAAAATAACTAATTAATTTTCTAGGACAGAAGTTACCATTGACTTAATCACCAAATTTTAATTTCTCATTTTCAAAATATTGCTTTTGACGGAATGACTGAGTTGAAGCTTCAGAATCGCATGCTTGCAAAGTAATGCGTCGTGTTTTATATAATGGGAAATTCAAACCACCTGTTAGCAAAATAAAAAAATAAAAATAAATAACAGATATAAAAAGATTTAGAATTAAATCCTACTATTTATACCAATAAAACTTATAGGTTAAAGTGATTTATTGAATGGTCTATACCATCAAATGTAAATTTACCAAATGCCTATTAATTTATATGTTAGATCAATTTTTCACCACATTTCTTTATTTATAAATTAAAATCGGTCTTCTAGTAATTATTGGATTTGTTAATATTTACTTATTTGGCAATGAATAATTTATTCAATAATTATTTAAAATAAATTGTATATATGATTGTATGGTATACACATTAAGAAAATGAGCAAAATTCTATAGCACCTTGTATTTTCTTATTTGGCTCAAAATAATTAAATATTTATTAGACAAACCAAAACTAAAATTATTGTGATTTCAGTATAAAACAACTCAAATATTATTTTTATTTTATGAGTTTCGAGAAATTATAAATGCATACTCTATTAATAAAGCTATAACATGAATTTAAAATTGAATTTTTAAAAATGAATTAATTTGAAAGATGAATTATAACATGAATTTAAAAGTTAATTATTTTTAAATGAATTAATTTAAAAGTTGAAAGATTTAATTAACCAAAATAATCATAAAAGGCCTAATATGAACTTATTAGAATAGTCGATGGGATGGGTTTCACTCTTATCCTATATTTTATTTTATTCAATACATAAACAATACTAAACATATAATATTTCATTAGAGATAATTGTCCCATAAATAAACAAACAATATTAAAACATATAATATATTTCATTTGAGATAATTCGCTGCACACAATAAATAAATAGATTTGATCATTTTTTTGTTATAGGTAACTTATTATATTTTTAAATTTAAAATATTAAATAATACTAAAATACATTATATATCTCGTTTGAGAGAGGGCTGCATACATTATATTTTTAAATTTAAAATATTAAATAATACTAAAATACATTATATATCTCGTTTGAGAGAGGGCTGCATACATTAAAAAAATTAAACATATTGATCTTCACTTTTAATTTAAATTATCAAGTGCAAAATTTATGTAATACATATGGGCTTAAGCCCGGTTGACATAGCCCACAATCAAAATCTTTTTAAACCCTAGCTTTACATATAAATAATCCTTATATTTTGTCATCCTTCATTTGCGCCGTTCACCTCTTTTCATTGAATCTCAATCTCCGAAACCTAATTTCTGCGCCACACCACAACTTTCCAACCACTCTATAATTATTTTCTACATGTTCAGAAAGTAGAAAATTGTGGCCGTACTTCTTCTGTCAAACCTAATCCAACTACTCTCTCATTATTTATCAGTTATTTGAAATTTCTCCGGCGGCCAGCGACCATTTTCTAGTCGGTGATCGCCGAGAAATATATGAGAGTGGAGGTATATAAACCAGAATATAATCGTCATATTTCGTATCCAGCAACACTACTTCAAATGCAGTAGTCGTGGACTGACAAAATACATGAGAATGATGGAAAATAGCCACAATGTATCAGATCTGTTGCTAAAGGCAGATGTGCAACAACATAAGTCAGATCTATCTATAAAAGTTCTCATAGTTCATTTCAAGCAAGACTACTTCAATCTCAGTAGTCGAAAACGGTAAGAATAATTCTATTTCGAATGAAAATATGTTAAATATATTTATATTTCGAATTATACCAACATATCTTTACTTATTTTGATTCGATCTATGTTTTATGTATAAAAATGCCGAGGAATTTTTGGAAGGTGATAGATCTACACCATTCGGCTCCTTTTGTTTCTACGTGCATGACGACTATGGTTAAACGAAACTTATCTCATCAGAGTACCAGGTTTTAAAGTTTCACAAATTTTAAATAAATAAGTTAATTAGAATAACTAAATAGATCTAATTTAATTTAATTAGAACATTACATAAATAATCACTCAACGTTCCACAAATATTTTCTTAGGATTTACTTAATCATTTCTACTATTAAAAAATTTTGTGAAATGTCTCAGATATATTTCTTTATAATAGTATTACTTAGAAATATTTTAAGATTCTTATTTTATAGAATTGATTTTGTTACATTCTAGATTTCTCTTTTCACTCATGATTTACCTAAAAATATTAAATGAGAGTTTTAAAATTGACTCTTATAATTGGTTTTTTTATAATTTATTTATAACAAAGATAAATAAATTATCCTCCAAATATTGATATTGTATCATTTGGTTACTTTACTAATGCAAATGATTAACATAAATATGATATTTAAATTAATTTATTTCAATCTAAAGCAATATATTTTTTTATAAAACCTATTTGATTTTCTTGGCTATTTGTTCTTGGATGTTTGTTTCCACTAATGCTTGCTCCTGTGAATTTAGCTTTAGCTGTCAAATAGAAGATAGAAACTCATTTTCAAAAAACACACAGTCCAAAATAAAATTACAGAGTTTTAATCATAAGAACATTAAATAACCTAATTAAAAAAAATAATATTCACTGATAATAACCTTGAAATTGTTCTCCAGATATGCCAGGGATAGTAACTGATTTTCTTAATTGTTTCATAGCTGTAAAAGATGAAACAACATCCTTGATTTATTCATAACCCGTAACCAAATCTTTCATAGCTGTAAAAGATGAAACAATATACTTTTATATATATTTAAACTATTTTGTATGCTCTAACCTGTAACCAATCTCTGAAACCTGATGAATTTGTTTCTGTGTTGCACTAATGGATGTTTTTTGCATTCTATTGTTTTCTAGCTGAAAATATTGAAATAAATGAGGACTCTTTGCAAATATTAAGCAAAAACTAATTTGTTATTTTGGAAGTCATCAATATTTACCTTGTAGAGTTGTAGAGTGCATTCATTTATGAACTTTTCCTTGAAATACAAACACCATTTATTAGTAAACAGTTGACCAAATAATATGTTAATAAGATTTCTCTCATGAAATGAAACATTTACTAAATTCAAAGATCTTACTTGTTGCGATCTCTATATCGTTTGTTTCTCTGCTAATCTGGATGAAAGTTTTTTATATACCTTCGAGCTATCCTTATATTTCAAGTGTATTGTTTTTCAAGTTATGCTGCTTTTGTGAAAAGTCTTTACAAAGACTTTAAAACGATTGTTCTAATATAGATATGTGCAGAGATGGCGGGAATTATATTTTATTGAAATTTATGTAACTTTTGGTGGTCTGAATTTTTACATCAAACACCATACCTGCATTTAATGTGCACAGTTTCCTACATTTAATTTGCACAGTTAAACATGCTCTCTGTTTTTTGAAAGTAGCAATATTTTTAATTTAATTTTTTCATATCATACCTTTTTCGACTTTTGGTGCATATATTTTACATTAAATTTATTTTATTCATTCTAGATTTCATTGGTGGAAACTTATTTTATTATTTTAAAATCGTTTGCACAATATATATATATATATATATATATATATATATAGGGGAGTGATCATATGAGAACTCTCTTTACCATGTGAAAATAAAAACTAATCTCGGCCATCCAATTAGAGATCCAAGGCTCAAGACTAAACAAATACCGTCTGCATTATAGTGTTTTAAAACATGCATTAAAGGGTAACTTTGTAATATTTTTTCTCTCTCCTCTAAAATCATCCTAAATCTTTAAATGATCATATCTCCTTCGATTTAGATTATTTTTTAATGTATCATATATCAAATTAAAGGTAATTTAATTATCTTTCAAACGAAATCCCTATTGCATATGTTTCGATTTAAAAATCATCGTAAAAAATGAAAATTAGTGATTATATGCATAATTCTCGTAACAGTACACGAATTCTTATATAATGAATGGAATTGCACAATATAATGCATGAAGTTATATTATATAATGCATAATATGATAGATAAAATGCAATAACTTTTTTCAGATAAAAAAAATAAAAAATTCATTATTTTTGCATACTATAGATAATATTATTGTTGTTATAAAAGTTGATCATATATTTCTTATTTTTAATTTATGTATTTTTTTGTTATATTTTATAAATGTATATTACTATATTATATAATGCAGGTTTGTTGGGTATATAATGAATGTTTGCTAGGTATATAATGCATGTCGAGGTCAATATAATGCATGAAGTTATAGTATATAATGCAGAATAAGATAGATAAAATGCAACATGTTCATTTCAGCGAAATCATCATTCATCATTATATTTGCACGTGTTACGTATTATATAGCAATAACATATGAATTATATGAAAGTAATATAATTTTTCTTTAAAATAAAATTAATATCGTATAATATGCATAATTCTCATAACAGTACACGAATTCTTATATAATGAATCCAATTGCACAATATAATGCATGAAGTTACAGTATATAATGCAGAATATGATAGATAAAATGTAACATATTTATTTCAGCGAAATCATCATTTATTATTATATTTGCACTTGTTATGTATTATATAAAAATAACATATGCATTATAATGAAAGTAATATAATTTTTCTCTAAAACAAAAACAATATCATATATAAAGGAGGAAGTAATACCGTATAATGATAGTAATATTGTTCTAAAATAAGAATAATACCATATTATAATGTAGGAAGATGTTTGTTAGGTATATAATGAATGTTTTGTATATAATGCACGTTTCCTATGCATATAATGCATGTTTCCTATGCATATAATGCATGTTTGTTAGATATATAATGCATGTCGAGATAGAATATGCAAGCAGAATCTTAAATAAGTACAAAATGACAAAAATACCCTATAATGCAGGTTTTTTGAGATATAATGACCGAAAATTTTAGTAAAATCCTGAGCGTTCATTCATCAAAATCAATGGCGAGGATTGATTCTTATTTCTTATGGTAAGAGTGGTTCTCACTGGATCGCATCCCTATATATATATATATATATATATATATATATATATATATATCACGGGAATTTTCATCAATAATTATTAAATTCAAAAATAATTTACCCTTCATAAGTTATTTTTAGTAATACTTATTTGCTGTATTTAATTTTATTTTTCATGAATGAGATGATGTGTTGTGGTTAATTAATAATTAATATATTTCTTGAATGATTTATCAGTCAATCATTATTTGATTTTTTTTTTTGGCAATGAAACATATCCATTTTAAGTTCGACTAAACTAATTAATTATTTTGGCTGGTTTTGTATGAACTAAAATATTGAAATTTTTTTTAATATCAATGTATATATTTTCTAATTTAATATCATTGTCGCTTTCTTAATAACATATATATACATTAATTATCCCCTAAATATATTATACATCAATATATGAAAAATATCAATAAATTAATAATAATAAGATATATTATAAAATCATAAGAGTTAATAAACATCATATGCTTCAAAGTTAACAATACAATCAAATCGTGGAAGACATTACAAAACATTAATACTAACAAAAGATAGTTCTTTCAAGTAACACAAAAGGTCCATCAAGATAACTGAATCCTTGTTTTACCAACTACTTCTCCTTCTTTATAAAAACCTTTGTCTTCTTTGATAATGTAGCTGAGAATTCATCTGCCAGTGTCCTCTTTAGTTTTCCATCGTTCTCAATCGTTAATTATGCATCAACTGTTGATATTGGTGTGTCAATATCTTCAAAACTTTCATTGGAAAATTTACTTTCTTCTCCTTTTGATGCTGAAATTAATTCCTACACAAAGAACGATGATTAGATACAAAAATTTATTCTATCATAAATTTATTAATAGTAAATTGAAAATTACCTCAGAAACATTATTGTTTTGATTAAAAGAGTTTATGTAAGTGAGATCAGAGTTCACTTGCATAAGCGAGTATGCTCCACCATTGTAATCATTTTCTCCTTTTGGCTTGATTGAAATCTTGAACATAAACTTCTTTCCCATTAGTGCACTAAGAATAATATCAGGTAGGTCATGAACACACATTTCATTTTGTACCAAATCAGCCACAGTTTTCCCAATGATTTGAACACATTCTCTTTCCCACAAAACCAAAGTTGCTCTACCAGTATTATCCAGCACATCAATAACAACTTTATACCTATAATATTCGAATGAAAAAAATTATTGATAAACTAAACTAATGCAAATTTTTTGAAGGATATAATATTAAATTCAATACCTCAAATGTCCACTTGTATATATTTTGTTGCACTTGCTGCAATAGAATTTTTGTTGATCTTTTGACAGTTTCTTCAAGATCTTATCTTGATAGAGAAAAGCCCTTTATTTCACTAGAAGTGAAAAGAAAGAAGTGAGGCACCAGAAGTTATAGGAATAAAATGCGAGCAAGGTTATAAGACACACTGATGATTTTAAAAAGTCTAAGATAGTAGGCAAGTGTTTTAGTTATGGCAAGGTAGGAATTGGAAAGAAAAATTGTCCGGTGTTTGATACTAATGGACAAGGTATTTCACTTGCAAATATAACTGATACATGTTTAGATGACTGCACCTACTTTGTGGGTAGTGGTAGCAGTTCTATGGATCATGTTTGTTATATATAATGCATGCATATATATCAGACATGTGTTTAGATAACTATTGCTCCCTTATAGGAAGTGGTAATAGTATATATAAGTCAGCTTATATAATGCAAATGACCACGCTAGGAAGGTAACCTAGATGTGATAGATTACCATCTTTATAGTTAATACAACACGAGGTTTTTCATGGCAGCAATTGGAGATTTTTCTTTATGTTCATAGAACAATGTTTTGATTTTGAGGGATTTTTAAATAAGTACCGATGTCTTGGTGGAACTTATTTTCTGTTTCCTGAATATGATGAAGATTCAATTATTTTTTCTAATAGAGTTTCTATCATTGGTAACAACTGTGCTATCCATCATGGATTACTGAGTAGCTTTCTATATCACTAGTTTTCTCCATAAACTTTCAATGAACACTGCATTTATCTTATCATGCGTTCAAAAGAAAATATTTCTTCTCAAGATATGAATCTTACATATCTATTATATCTAAGTCTTGGTCACATCAGTCTCAAACAGATTAATCAACTCATAGATGGTGGAACACTGAACTCAGTGTGTACTTGTTTCTAAATGAGAGTGCAAATCTAGTTTGGAGGATAAGATGTTGACAGGACACATTAATCTAATAATGATTAAGAAACTCTTAGTTAATGAAACAATGGATTTAATCCATGCTTGTTTCTCATTGAGTTGGTAAATCCTGGATAGATGGTAATAATGTTGAGCAAACCTTTAAGGAAAGTAAGTCTCGATTTGGAGATATGTTGGAATTGATCCATTTTGACTAGTGTGGACTGATGTTCACTTAAGCTCTAGAGGGTATGAGTATTGTGTCATTTATTTGACATTTTCTCAAGATATTGATGTGTCTATTAGCTTTGCCTCAAGTTAGAATAATTTGAGTAACTCAAATGTTCAATTCGGTAGTGGAAAAGAAGATAATTTAGACTATCAAGTCATTGCGTTCTAAACGCAATTGATGAACACCTCAGTCACAAGTTTAGACAATACTAGTCATACAATTGGGATGTTTTCCTAATAGATTACACCTGGATTTTCATCACGATGGTGCAACATGAGAAGAAATAAGAATTCTTTTGAAACATGATAATGATTTAAGCATTACTACCAGGTTCGTTTCTAAGAAATCCTTGGGAACAATAGTGAACTTATTTGATGATTTTAAGTTAGTGTTAAAAGTTTCTCAAAAGTTATGACTATGACATATGTCTAGTAGTAGGTCATAATGGTTTTGAGAATATTTAGTTTTAATAACTAAACATGACACTAATGGGTTGGAATCAAGATATGGTTGTTTATAGGATACTCTGGGAAGAATCGAATGATGGTTAAAGACTTGAGAATCAACAAGTTCGTTATTGAAGTCAACGAAACTTTCTTTTGAGACTAAATAACCGTACTATCAAATGTGATTTGGTTTTTCAAGAGGAATACCCTGTGTGAGTGTGTATGTGCCTAGGTTGGTAACAC
This sequence comes from Plectranthus barbatus, assembly GCA_026898455.1. Lineage (NCBI taxonomy): Eukaryota > Viridiplantae > Streptophyta > Magnoliopsida > Lamiales > Lamiaceae > Plectranthus > Plectranthus barbatus. The sequence goes on along the minus strand of JAPKLW010000126.1, from coordinate 279,920 downwards.
ACATACAATCGATGGTGCAAGGTGCGGAACCACGAGGAACTACACCGACTGCATATGCATCACCGACACTTCATTGCAGTGGGAGGTTGTACTTCATCCCTGATTTTGATCTGGTTGATGGTAGTCCATAACACTATAGTGACGCAGTATCTAGCAAGGATTCATACAAGTAGTGCATTTCCATGAATTCACTAATAGAATTCATTATGCTATGGTTGTATACCAGAGGTCTTAACTATTAGATATCTTCATAGCTATAGGCAGTAAGTAGGTATACAAGTAACACAAGTAACAAAGGGGAGCGATTGAAATTATTATTGCTTAAATAAGCAAAGGATGGCAGTCAAGTATTATAGTCAGTAAGAGAGTATAGACTATAATTGGACTTTTCACCTTTAAGCCATGCTCAATTTCATTCAGATACTTCTGGCCATAACATCACTTGGAAACCTAGTAATCTAGCCGTTGAAATGGCCAGAAGGTTTTGTGCAGTAAGGCAAAAGTATCTTGTGTTAAAGCTTTGGATGTCCTTCTATGGACTCAAGCTTACCAGTCATAGAACTTATGTTCGAACGACGTGATTAAATCCTATGGATTTTTACTATGCATGAATGAGAGATCTGTGTATTCGTTATGTGTCAGTGGTAGCATGGTGTATCTTGCACAATATGTAGATAATACTCTCCTATTTGGCGACAATATGGAGGTATTATAGGGTATACAAAGATGGTTATCTGTATGGTTACAGATGTTGGATGACAATGACACTGGGTACATTCTCAGGATCGAATTCTTGCATGTTTCAAGAAGAGAATGCTAAGTTTGTCTGAAACGTTCTACATGGTTACTGCATAAAATCTATGTTGTTTGATTAGTTGATAGATATTAGTCTTAACCTTGGACATACACAATACGGTCGAGTATATATGTTGTGGGTCATGGTTAAGATCTCCATGTGGACTAGATCATAATAATGTCTTACTCTAACTATATGTTCACTTTGGTAAAAGAATCATATGGTAGAGTGTAAAACTATCGAGTTTAATGGAAGCCTACCATTGTAGAATATGATTTGGGTATTAACAGTTAGAATTCAGTAATGGTTATTAATTTGCATATAGTATCAATAGTTTAAGTGATAGTACTAGTGCAGTTGCAAATTTGAGAAACCTAGAGTTTACAATGTGATGTAACATATACAGTTAAGTAAGAGAATGCATGCAATCAAGTAAAAAGTGAAAAAGTTTTTTTAGCTCTTGATTTGTAAAAAAAAATGGCTCACATAAAAATTTATGATAGGCATTCACATATTGGGACTATATGGTTGATGCAAGACACACGGTGAATAAATTAATAGCTAATAGTTTTAACGCATTTTATACTCTAGAAAGCATATTCTGATGCTTTGAGTATAAGTGGGAGATTGATAGGTTTGTGTATACTGCAAAAAATTATGGTTGGTATATCGGTAAACAATTTCATTTGATATATTGGTAATCATTAATGTCTTGTATACAATGATACGATTCTGTTGTCTAACTAACAAACATACAAAGCGAACAATGTTATCATCTTATCTCATGAATAGGGAGATCATATGGGTGTTAGAATTATATGATGGCTGAGTGTAAAACTATCGAGTTCAATGAAAGCCTATAATAGTATAATATGTTTCGGGTATTAATAGTTAGAAATCAGTAATGGTTATTAATTTGCATATAGTATCAATAGTTTAAGTGATAGTACCAGTGCAAATGCAAATTTGAGAAACATAAAATTCACAATGTGATGTAACATATATATTTAACTAAGAGAAGGCATGTAATCGAGTAAAAAGGGTAAAATCTTTTTTTTAGCTGTTTGATTTGTCAAAAAATGGCTCACATAAAAATCTATGATAGGCATTTACATAGTGGGACTGTGGTTGATGCAAGACACATGGCGATTAAATTCACAGCTAATAGTTTTAACACATTTTATACTCTCGAAAGCATATCCTGATGCTTTGAGTAAAGTGGGTGATTATTAGGGTTGTGTATACGACAAAGTATTATGGTTGGTATATCGGTAAATAGTTTCATTTGATATACTTGTAACCATTAATGTCTTGTATACAATAATACGATTTTCCAGTCTGATTAACAAACATACAAAGCGAACAACAGTATCCTCTTATCTCGTCGATAGGGAGATCATACGGTGTGTAGGAGATCATGGAAGATTGTATGGATCACTTGACCTGGTGAGATATAAACAATTGTCTTAGCTGAAACAATCACAGGATAAACTGTAGGTTTACGCTGCAACACATTCAGTATTTATTGGCTTCTCTTTGTGGCTAGATGTGCTGGTACGTTTGGTACGTATTGATAGGACATAAATAAGATCGATTCTTTACCTGACATTAAAAGAATCTTGATCTTGATTTCTTGATATAATCTTAAGCCTAATAAAGGTCCAGAAGTATATACAGATTTGTGTGTCACATTGAGATGCTATGATGGAGAGTTTTACATCTACTTGTATATCTACTTCATGGGTGATAACAGCTTGTATATAATTGTCAGTGTCAAGAATTAGGTAACCATATCCAGTATAGGATGGTGACATTCCCTAAGTAGCTCAGAAGGTTCATTTATGGTAAAATCCCGCAAGCTAATTAAGTTCAAACATAAATGAAAAGGTTGTGTTGGTCCTCAAATATCAGAGTCGTCGTGCTTAGACAAGAGCACGAAATGCAGCAGAATAATTAATCGTCACTTACACTTATGTTTTCTTTGAAGATTGTTTAAACTCAGGTATAGATTAAGGTTTCTTCAGTTATACTCTAGCAATATGCTTGCTAGGTTTAAAATCTTGTGCGTAATAGAACAGTAAAGAAACACGATGTTTATAGTGGATCGATACAAATAGATCTACGTCCACTCCTTAGCCAAAACGCTAAGAACTCACTAAGTAAGTATACAGATTATAAGGATTCGCCTTTTCCGTTAAGTAGGCAGTGAGCTTTCTGCTTGGCTACTTGACAGCTATCCTCCGATATTCTGAACTCCTCAGGTGTAGGTTCGGCTGAGTCAAGGGCACACCTTCGAAACACTTGCCTTTCCTACTTTGGAAGTTTTATAGTCACTTCCTAACTTTTCTTCGGATGCGGCTAAACGCCCGTCTTAGTCTAGACCTTTTCAGGTGTTTGACTGTTGGAATCTTTTAGAAAAGAAAGATATCCCAATGATTGAAGAATCTTGAGTGGAATCAAGAATCTCTTCAATGGAGTGTCAGTAAATCAATGAAAGACACTTCTGGTTGTTGAGAGCTTTGAATACTCTTTATCACGGGCTCTCAACTGACAACTTTTTCACTTGTTTGCTTTGTCAAAAGAATCTCACTCTTAGGATGTTTGCGAATGACAGTAGTGATCGAAGCAGTAGTGATTTTCACTTTTGGACCTGCCTTTTATAGGTGGAGATTCAAATCTTGAATCTCCATATCCGTTAGACACAATGGCTCCTTTGTCCGAGAGTGAATTGACTTGTGCAGTCGCTTTTGGCGTTGATATGTACTTTCCGAACTACTTCGGGAAAGTCTCGTCCTTTGAGTGTACTTTTGTCAGAACGGGAGTAAGGCTTCAGTCTTTGCCTGTCTTGTTTTGCTAGGATCTTTTAGCACAATCCGCTAGATGAATATCCTTGGCGATATGCTAGATGTGTAGTCTGTTGTTGCAACTTCCGTTGACTTTTGGTTCCTTTTGACTTCCATCTGCTAGCGTCTTTAGCAGTTTGCTGAATGTTAGCAAATGCTAATTCCTTAGCATTCTGCTATCATCTGACTTCTAGCGAATGGCATTCTCCGATGTCTGCTAGGAAACTTTCTAGCAAACTAGTCTATTACAACTCAATATATGACCTATACAGGACATTGCAAGATATGCTAGACTATCTAGAATTCAGCAAATGATCGACCAAATGCTAAGGTTTGATTCAACAAAACCTTTTTACAAATAAATCCTAAGGGAGATTTTAAGAATAATTTCCCAACAATTTCCCCCTTTTTGGTGCGATCAAAGCTTACTATCATTTGCTGAAGCTAAGAGGAAGAATGTCTGTGTTTACAAGACTATGTTAACCTAGCAATCTAACACAGAGTTTATCCATCTTAGTTCTAGCAGATTAAAAAAATGACATTCCCCCTCAATAAATGGCGGAAAATATTTCTCGATTAATCACATAAATGTTGTGCTAGAATGTTTAGCTCCCAAGAATTAACATGCTTTTGAATACACAAATAGTGTATTTCAACTAGGAATACGCATTGAAAATCAGAGATTGACAATGAGAGGGTGTCTCAGTCTGATCAATTTTCATTCATATGATAAATGCATTACATGTACAACGAAAATGATAGACAAAGACAAGTCAAAATACCAGAATGGAATGCAGTCAGGAGTCTGGAGCAGGCTTCTTTAGTTTCTCCAATTCGTCGAATTTGCTTGATGCCATCTGCACAAATGAGTCCAAAAACTCCTTAGCACCTGCACGTTCAGCGGCTTCTAACTCAAGATCATTAGCAATCCTCTCATTTTCCTCTTCGAGCATCTTGATTTTCAGCTCTGTTTCCTTCTGCTTTAGCTCCTCAAGAGCTTTCTTCTTTTCTTCTTTGGCCGCAGCTCGAGCTTCTTTTGCTTTCTTCCTCTCAGCAGCCTCATCAATCCTCCTTGCTTCCCCCTCTTTGATTGCATCCAAAAATTTGGAGGAAAAAGAATTAACCTTATTCTCTATCTGTTGCTTATACTCTGCTACGTCTTCCTTGACTTCCTGCACAGTAACTTTGACAGAGGAAACATCGGACTCGACTGAATTCACCCTGGCCTTTACGGTATCAACATTGGTTTTGACTACCGCAATCTCTCTCCTTATGTCAGTGGCTTCTATCACCATTCTCTTAGATATGGTGGATACAACACTTTGAACGGCCATTTGAACTACTGAGTTCAGATATGTTGGAAAGTGGAGAGAGCTAACCGGAGTAGCAAAGAAGGATGAAGTAGTAGGAACAATGATTGCTTGACTCTTGGCAGTGGAAGTGGAGATTTCTTCCATGACTACTTCTGTGCTCACTGTTTCAGCAGTATTAGCTCTATTTGTAGTAGCTATCAGATAGATGCTATCCTCGATCTCTTTTAAATATTCTGCTTCAGCAGCAGCAATGGCAGCTTCCTCTAGCTTCCATGCTTCTTCTAGTGAATGTGCTAACAGATAAGCCCGCAAATCCTCCTCTCTGTTCCGGTATGCGACAATCTCAAGCCTTTGAGCGTTGCGCTCTTTTGCCTCACGAATCGCAGCTAACCGAGCTTGTAACTTTGTTTCTTTGAACTTCACAAGTTTAGCTTGGCGCTTCTTGTATTCAGCAGCTGCTTTGGCTTGATGCTTGGATAGTTGAATGTGATTGTCAGACAACCCATCCGGAGCAAATGTAGATTTCGGTAAGGAATGTGAGGAAGATGTTAGTCGATGAGCTTTAATGGCCTGGAGCTGGCTATAACAGCCTTATCACTATACTGTTTGGAACAGGGGGATTGATCCATCCAATTATTTGCCCACTGCTCCTCGCGTCTCCAAAAGCTTAGACCTTTCCATGCCATCAACATTTCTCTTTCTTCTAATCAAAGCTCTCTCGAAATATAGTCATATGTCTTCCATCTCCTGAGCTCTTGTTTTAGTCTATCTCCTTCAACTCCTTCTTCCAGCTCTCCAGCGAATACTTCCTTGATGTCCTTCTCCACTGATCTTCTGATGATGTCTCAGTACACCACTAAGAAAATTTTCCTAACTTTAATGTAGGACCAGGAGGTCCATTGAATGGTATACGAAGTTGATTGTTGTCTGTTGTGGAGATCTTTCTCAATTCTTTTGCATCATAAACATTTTTGACGTCTTCATCAGAATCGGATTCGGAGATGCAAGTAGGAGAGAAAATCTCACGGTTTCCTATTTCAGTATCGGAAGGAACTTCTGTGTGAGGAACTTTATCAGGATTTGCTTCCTCATTTCTAGCAGACGGTTCCTTGATAGCAATCCGTGGAGAGCAGACTTCGTGCTCAGCAAATGAGTAGTCTGACGTGGCAATTTTTTACTCGTCGCAGCCGTCTGTGTGTATTAAATGCATAGAAGATGACCATTAAACTTCTTCGGCTGAGCTGTTTTGACCTTCATGATGATTCTTCTCTATTCGTCGTTTCATATTCCGAGATATGAATCATCATGTCTTTTCACTAGAATTCCAACCTGTCATAAGTGATAAGTAATGACTCTTTTCTATATAAACAACCTTCTTGTGATGAACCTTAACAACACAAGTGCCCTGATCTGCATACTTCTTCATAGCTTCTTTTCAAGTCCTCTCAAAAAGAAAATTATGGATTCTCCAGGACAATCCTTTGAACTGCGCCGTAACCAGATTCTTCATGAGTCTGGTTTGTATTCACTGTATAACGACGATTACGTTGTGGTTGAGACGGTCATGACGAAGCTTAATCGGAGCGGGTTGGCTAAGTTCGTCACGGTCACCCCACGGCTTTTTCATGGCAATATTCTGCGAGACTTTATCAAAGACTGCTCTGTGGAGGAAGGGGTCATCTATGGTTCCTTCTGCGACAAGCTTGTCTGTTGGTCTCCTGACTTTTTCTCTCGACGTCTCGGCCTTCCTGTAGGGTTTGAGTCTACGATGGACAACACGAGTTGCCATTAATTAAATACTTGCCAAGGATCGTTCTTAGGATACCAGGAACAAATTTCAATTAAATAAATCATGCGATCCTATGCATGCTCCTAAAATATTAATTGCAGAGGATAGATTTAGAGAATACCTAATTTCACCGTTTGATCTACAGATCTAGATCGGAGCCAATAACAGTGAAATAGATCTGGATCTGAATCTGAAAACCGGCGATGAACAGTTGTTCCTACAGATCTGATCTTCTGATCTGTTCCCTTGCTCCTTGAAAATCTGGTGAGGATTATCTACCAAGTCGAATCCGAGATCTGGAGGAATCGATCAGTTCCTCCCACAGATCAGCCGCCGCCGTCTCTCCCAATTTTCAATGTACTGAAAGTCTAACTTGATCTGATGGAGAGAAGGCCTATATATAGTGTTAGGGTTTTGAGAAACCCTAACCCTAATGGGCTGTGAGCAATTAATGGGCCAGACCAGGGATCAGATGCAAATAATAAAGTGGGCCCTCTTTATTAATAAAACATTGTTTTAACATTCACCACGGTAACAATGCTGACTCGCCCATTTATTACCACGTTATTAGGATAGGGTTGCACCAAACTAACATGATCCACATATTTAAGGTTTTAGACATTCATTAATTAATTTGGCTTATGACAATCAGCCACAATTAATTAATCTCTTATTTCCTGAGTAATACCACTCACTGCTTTTCACTTATGCCTGAATTAAATAATTCAACCTGCAGGGTTTAGCATAATGAACCTTGTGAGCTCCTCAGGGAATGTCACCATCCTGAAACGGATATGCTTACCTAAACGTCCAGACTAAGCAGGCCACACACAAATTGCCAACACCCAAAATACGGGTATAAGAGTACATGTAAGACTTGCCACCATGGTAAATCAAAGTGCGGTCAATCTGTATGTGCCCCTTATCCTTCAGTTAGGTTTTAGATCATAGGAAGTATGTTAGGGATCTGGCTCATTCATATGTCAATGAGAATGGCACATCCCACTGTTGATCCCATCAATACATAACTATGTACCGACACATCAAGTAGCTAGGATAAGCCCACTTATGAACCGATGTGCCGCAGCTTAGACCGACAGCTTATCCAGGGACCGTCTCAGCTGTGATACTGTTTATATCTCACTAGGTCAAACGATTCATATGATCCTCTGTGATCTCCTACACACCATATGATCATCCCTATAGGCGAGATAATAGGATATTATGGTTCGTTGTATGTTTGTTCTATCAGACAACGAGTATTGTTGCGGCAACATATATGAAGACCAGTGTACAAAACACTTAATCATATATGCTTTCAGTATATAATCCCAACACTTCCCAGGGGTCCAGTGTCAGTGTTGGACTATCATTTGGCGGAAGTGGCCCCTGAGTGGTTGTCGTGGCAGAAATGGCGACGTTCCTCCTGGTTCGAATTTTCTCCGTCAGCTTCAGCATATGATCTGCAGACTCCATATTGGGTGATATTCCGTATCGCCCATAACATGTTGTTGGGAGAAAGTCTCGACGATCTCTCCTTATCGAGAGAGACATGGCAGGCCGTGATGGCCATTGCTGACGAAGCCGAATTTGACTGGGCGGGCTACATCTTTGACAGCATTCCAGAATGTGTCCAACTTTACCCTTCGGTGCCTTTGCTGAATGGAATGCAACTCAGTTGGCTGCTGGAGCAGAGCTTTCCTCAGATATCCCGTTCAAGCCTCGTTCCCCCTAAAGTAGGAATCATGTTTTTTTTTATTATCTCAACTCCTTTTTGTAAAGAAGACGTTTAGTGAATGGAATGGAATTTCGCTTTTCAATATATGCATATTTCTAAGAGTATGATCTCCAACTCTGACATTTGCTGAAAGGTCAACCATCGTCTGCTTAGCATCCTTTATCCTAGAAATTCTTGTTATGAAAAGCTTTCCTTAGCAGACGAATTCAGCATTCAGAATACGTAAATAATGTCTTCATGAATTCCAAGAAATCCAGAAAGAATAAGAATAACATCTCATTCACCCATAGTCTCGTCTAACTTCATGAGACCTAATTTAATGCATAACTCCTTGAATCTGGATTCTGCTAGAGGCTTCGTGAATATTTCTGCTATCTGATCTTCAGTGCATATATAGCGAACATTAATATCCTTCTTCTCCTGATGATCTCGAATAAAATGATGATGGATATCAATGTGCTTGGTCCTAGAATGGTGGACCGGATTCTTAGTAATGCACATAGCACTATTGTTGTCGCAATAAATTGGCACACATTCGGGAGAAATCCCATAATCTTGCAACTGTTGCCTTATCCATAATATTTGTGAACAACAACTAGCGGCAGCCGCATACTCTGCTTCTGTAGTAGATGTAGCTACAGAGTGCTGCTTCTTACTGAACCAGCTAATAAGCTTATGTCCAAGAAATTGACAAGTACCGCTCGTACTTTTCCTGTCAATTTTGCATCCTCCAAAGTCTGAGTCCGAGTATCCACTTAGTGCAAGACTGACTGCTCTAGGTAACCAAATTCCCAGACCCTCTGTGCATTTCAAATATCGCACGATCCGCTTAGCAGTGTCAAGATGCGTCTTCTTAGGATTTGCTTGATATTTAGCACACAAGCCTACAACATAAGATATGTCGGGTCTGCTGGCGGTGAGATATAGTAGTGAACCAATAATTCCTCTGTGAAGAGTAGGATTCACATCGTCCCCTTCCTTCTCAAGCGCAGCTATACACGTCGTACTAATTGGAATCCTTAGGCTCTTTGTCTTCTCTAGACAATATTTTGTAATCAAATTGCGAGTGTACTTCTTCTGATGGATGAAAATTCCTTCGTTGGACTGCTGGACTTGCAATCCAAGAAAATATGATATCTTTCCCATCATACTCATCTGGAAATTGCTGGTCATGAGCTTGGAAAATTTATCACACAACTCTTGGTTCTTCGATCCGAAGATTATATCATCAACGTATATTTGCACCAGCAGAATACTTTCTCCATCTTCAATGTGGAAGAGAGTTTGATCAATCCTTCTTTTCTTAAAGCCATTGGTTAGCAGGAACTTAGACAGAGCCCCATACCATGCTCGTAGTGCTTGCTTTAGGCCATATAATGCTTTCTTGAGCCTATAAACTTGATTACCCTGCTCGAAGCCTGGTGTTGCTCAACGTAGGCTTCCTCCTTGAGCTCACCATTTAGGAAGGCACTCTTCACGTCCATTTGCATTACATCAAATTAATGATAAGCTGCATACGCGAGGAATAAACGAATTGCTTCCAGTCTTGCTACTAGAGCAAACGTCTCATCATAATCCATTCCTTCGCATTGTCTATAGCCCTTGGCTACTAGACGTGTCTTGTTTCTGACTACCAGACCTGACTCGTCCTTCTTGTTCTTGAATACCCACTTAGTGTCTATAACACTTTGTTGTTCAGGTTTGTCTACCAATTCCCACACGTTATTTTGTGTGAACTCAGCAAGCTCCTCTTGCATAGCATTCACCCAATCCGGATCTAGCAGTGCTTGTTCAACCTTTTTGGGTTCTTCACTAGAGATGTAACAAGCTAGCATAGCATTCCCTTGTCTTGTCAAGATATGATCATTGACAGATATCTCCTAGGACATCTTCAAGAGGATGGGCGCGCAACCATGTTGGTCTGACTGGTCTGGCAACATTTCCTTCCCCTGCGCGACCATCGTCTCGCATATTGTTCTCCACAGCACCCTCCTGGTGCTCAGCATCTGGGTTGTCAGCAATCGGAACTTCTGCTGCAGGATTCTCAGGAACGGGAGCCTCTTCAGCAGGTCTTTCAGCAGCTGGGATCTCAGCAGCGCCTCTGCCAAGATCTTCATGCATAGCTAAGCCTTCCCCAATTTGTGTAGACTTTGATGTCTCCTCCTCTTCGTCTTCAAGCATCTCCAGGATGTCTGGTTCATCAAGGAGATGAGTTGGTGTGGCCTCAGCATGATCATTAGCATCACTGGCCTGGTCAGCAGTCTGGTCTCCTGCTGAGTGCGTCGGGTTTGGATTGCAGTCATTCATAGACTTCGTCGGATCAATACGCATGTTTTCGAAAGAATTTAAAAATGTTTGATCATTGACATCATTAGTCTCATGATTGCTATCCTCTTTTTCTTTAATTGCTCTGCGCACTAAAGTAGACTCATAAAAAATAACATTGCATGTTATTTCCACAATACCGGTAGTCTTATTTAATACTTTATAACCTTTGTGAGTGGGATGTCCATATCCAAGAAGTACACCCTCATCAGACTTAGGTGAAAAGGTATTAAGTTTTGACTTTCCGTTATTATGAATATAACATGTAGTTACGAATGCACGGAGATGAGTTATAGAGAGCTTACGATCGTTGTACACTTCATGGGGAGTCTTGTTGATTCTGCTAGAGATAGCACTCCTATTCTGTGTATAACAGGCCGTCATCACTACTTCGCCCCAATACTTAGTGGGTAACTTGGAATCTGCTAGCATCGAACGAACGACTTCCTTCAGCGTCTGATTCCTTCTTTCTGCTAATCCATTCTGCAGAGGAGTCCTAGCAGTAGATCTTTTGTGTGCAATTCCAGCTTCAGCACATAAATCCATAAGCGCTCCATTGCAGAATTTTGTTCCATTGTCAGAGCGAATCCTCTTCACGGTGACTTCCTTGCTTTTCTGTTCCTTGAGGATTAACTCTGGTAGGATGAGCTTCACCTCATCCTTGGTCTTTAAAAGACGTACCCACGTATACCTGGAAAAATCATCAACCACCACAAGTGTGTATAAACGTTTACTTACAGTGGGTGGGTTGACGGGGCCGAAGAGATCCATCTGAAGTAGTTCAAGGATCCTCTGTGAGGTCTCCTTCTCAGGATTTGTCTTAAAAGAAGATCCGGTGTGCTTTCCCTGTTGACACGCTTTGCATATTCCTTCTTTGCGAAGTGTCTCAGTGGGTAGACCTACAACAAGCTTGTTTTTGGCAAGATAATTAATAGTTTTGAAGTTTAAGTGATTAAACCTCTTATGCCACAGCCATGTTGTCTCTTCTTTATTTAGGGCTAGGAAGCAGGAATGTTGTTGACCACTCTGCCAATCAACAATATATAGGCCACCCTTGCGGATGCCTCTGAGCTTCACTTCACCTGTAACAGCGTCAGCAATAGAACAACCAGTATTGACAAAGGATACGATGTACCCGTTCTCGCATAGTTGACTTATGCTGAGTAAGTTGTGCTTTAGATTGGAGACGAGTGCTACATTGATGATCCTCAATCCATTCCGCTCAATGCATCCTCTCCCAAGAACTTCCCCTTCATTGTTGTCTCCAAACTTGACCTTGGGACCGTTGTACAGTCTTCTTATATCTGAGAACAGGTCACCATTTCCCGTGATATGTGCGGAGCAACCGCTGTCCAGGACCCATTCGTTTGATATGCTCGTTGTCACAGTCCTCAGGTCCTGTTCCTGTAAGTAAATCTAGTTGCTTTAGGTACCCGTTTAGAGTCGGGTCCTGCAGGATTAGCGTTGATCATAGTTCCTTTCGGAACCCACATCTTAGTGACTTTCAAGATTTTCTTCTTGATTTCACTTTTTACCATTTCCTCAACCTTTGGCTTAACATGTTTGACATGTTTATATCTCGGTGCAGAATTGTGCTTAGCCTTCCTTGCCCTTGAAAATACGAATGAATTGGGCGAAGGCCTTACATAGGTGTTCCTCCTATGTACTCCTGATATATTGGCTTTACAACATTGTAATGATCTTGCTTTCTGTGGTGAAAGGTAGGTTTTGCTATCCTTGCGTTGGGAACATAACGCTCAGCATACCTTGGTCTTGCTGAATATGGTTTAGTATATGCTCTCGGATTTCGCTGAGGTCTAGCAGACATATACATGGTATTCGTTCTATTGTTCCTCTGCTGAGGCTTAGTAGATTCATGCACAACATTTAACTTTGGGTTCCTCTGCTGAGGTCCATTAGTTGTATGTTTAGCAGACTTTGACTTGGGCCTCTGCTGAGGTCTAGAAGACGAATACTTAGCAGTTTCTGCGGGAGACCTCTGCTGAGATCCTACAGGCGTATTCTGTGAACGTCCATTCTTTTGCTTAGAAATTGGCTTAGCATTGGATGATTCAGCAATGACTATTCCTTTTCCCTTTTCAGTAGTGATAGTTCCAGCAGATGCAACAAGATTGGATTCTGCTTAGAGGAACTAGCATGAGATTTTGAGATCCTTTTCGAGGGTTCACATCAAATTCCAGACTTATCATTATGATGTCTTTGTTGGATTACAAGGGCATTGAGAGCTGCCTTGCTGGATGTATACATACAAATGCAGTCCTCTCTAGGTGTACTCTTCAAAGCAAGATTTTCTTTTTCTAAATTTTGAAATTTTTCTGACAGTTCAGAGAAATCTGCTTTCAATTTTAGAAGTTCCTCACTTTCTAACCTCAGTCTCTCGACTTCCTCGGTTAAAGATTGAATATTTTGTTGAAGTGAGGTGTTTTCACCAATCATCGCATTTTTGATTTCGTACATTTTTTGAAAATTCAATTGACAGCTTTGTCAAATAATCTTCCTCAGAATCAAAAAATGATTCCTCCGATTCATCCAGAAGAGGATTGCTAAGATTGTTGGTAGTTAATACCTCATTTTCTTCAACTGCTAGGGCTTATTCATTACTCTGCTCAGCATCGATGTCCGCATCGGCAAACTGATCTTCAACAATGTTTGCCATTAATACGAACAGAGCTTCCTCGTTATCTTCTTCTTCTGAGGAATAGTAGTATTCCTCGCCATTCTCCGGAATGTCAGAAGCCTCCGTCCTAGTTAGCAACGCCCTGGTAACTGCTTTGACAGCACGTCTTTCAAATCTTTACTTCAGGCGTTCTCTCTCCTCTCTGCTGACCTTCGGGCATTCATACTTTAAATGATCAGGAGAACCACATTCAAAACATGTTCTAGGTTTTCGCTCTGCTGAGCGGTTAGATGATGATAGTTGAATTTCTTTTGCCTCTTTCTCTGCCTTAGCTTCATTCATCATCTTCTGCAGCTTTTCATCTGCTCTTCTAGTTCATTGATCTTCAGATCAATGGGTTGTGTACCTGCATTGGAAATTGCTTCCTTTGCTGGTGATGCTGGAGCAGGTCTTTCTTGCTTGTAGAAGGGCTTCTTCATCTTATTTTTGTTGAAGTCCTTCTTAGCGAAATACGCTAAGTCCTCAGAGGTTCCAGCTAGGTTTGACGAAGCTTGTGCCACGGCTGCTTCGTTCTTCTTTGACTGCTGTATAATGAACTCATGAGATTTGAGTTGAGCAAATACCTCAGATGTTGTCATTTTATTGAGGTCCTTTTCGCTCAAACTTGTCATCTTCGCGAACCAATCATCTCTTGGATATAATTTGGAGATGATTTTGTTGTTCATCTCACCGTTTCCATATTCTTTTTCGAGATTGCGAAATTCTCCTATTATGGTGTTGAAGCTTTCTTCCATATCCTGTATGGATTCACCTGCAATCATGGAAAATGACTCATATTTATCAACGGCTACTTGTAGCTTATTACGTTTCATTTGATCTATCTCTTGGGATGCTTCACAGACATAATCCCACATCTCTTTAGCAGTTTCAAAGTCAAGAGATTTGTCAGCTATCAATTTTGGTAGACAATCATAGGGCTTTGGAACCAATTGAGGTCTTGGCTCTTCTCCAACAGTAGCAGCCCCTACAAATGTGTTAGGTTTCATAATTTTTATTGGACCTCTTTCCAGCACATCCGCCATTTCAGGATGGATGCTTTGTAGGTTTACGAGAGCCAGCTTCTTCCAAGACTTGAAGTTCTCCTTGGTGTACTTCCCAAGTGCGTGGTGACTCAACATATTGTTCACGCTTTAAATAATTTCTTGAGCTAGACAAACAAGACACAGAAAAACAAGTAATAGTGCAAGGAAAATATAGATCTGGTCTTAAGCGACTCAGAAGCAGTCGGTTTTTCAACCTCCCGCTCTGATACCACTTGTTGGTCCTCAAATATCAGAGTCGTCGTGCTTAGACAAGAGCACGAAATGCAGCAGAATAATTAATCATCATTTACACTTATGTTTTCTTTGAAGATTGTTTAAACTCAGGTATAGATTAAGGTTTCTTCAGTTATACGCTAGCAATATGCTTGCTAGGTTCAAAATCTTGTGTGTAATAGAACACTAAAGAAACACGATGTTTATAGTGGTTTGATCCAAATAGATCTACGTCCACTCCTTAGCCAAAACGCTAAGAATTCACTAAGTAAGTATACAGATTACAAGGATTCTCCTTTTCCCTTAAGTAGGCAGTGAGCTTTCGGCCTGGCTACTTGACAGCTATCCTTCGATATTCTGAACTCCTCAGGTGTAGGTTCGGCTGAGTCAAGGGCACACCTTCGAAACACTTGCCTTTCCTACTTTGGAAGTTTTATAGTCACTTCCTGACTTTTCTTCGGATACGGCTAAACGCCCGTCTTAGTCTAGACCTTTTCAGGTGTTCGACTGTTGGAATCTTTCAGAAAAGAAAGATATCCCAATGATTGAAGAATCATTAGTGCAATCAAGAATCTCTTCAATGGAGTGTCAGTAAATCAATGAAACACACTTCTGGCTGTTGAGAGCTTTGAATACTCTTTATCACGGGCTCTCAACTGACTACTTTTTCACTTGTTCGCTTTGTCAAAGGAATCTCACTCTTAGGATGTTTGCGAATGACAGTAGTGATCGAAGCAGTAGTGATTTTCACTTTTGGACCTGTCTTTTATTGGTGGAGATTCAAATCTTGAATCTCCATATCCGTTAGACACAACGGTTCCTTTGTCCGAGAGTGAATTGACATGTGCAGTCGCTTTTGGCGTTGATTTGTACTTTCCAAACTACTTCAGGAAAGTCTCATCCTTTGAGTGTACTTTTGTCAGAACGGGAGTAAGACTTCAGTCTTTGCCTGTCTTGCTTTGCTAGGATCTTTTAGCATAATCTGCTAGATGAATATCCTTGGTGATATGCTAGATGTGTAGTCTGTTGTTGCAACTTCCGCTGACTTTTGGTTCCTTTTGACTTCCATCTACTAGCGTCTTTAGCAGTTTGCTGAATGTTAGCAAATGCTAATTCCTTAGCATTCTGCTATCATCTGACTTCTAGCGAATTGCATTCTCCGATGTCTGCTAGGAAACCTTCTAGCAAACTAGTCTATTACAACTCAATATATGACTATACAGGACATTACAAGATATGCTAGACTATCTAGAATTCAGCAAATGATCGACCAAATGCTAAGATTTGATTCAACAAAACCTTTTTACAAATAAATCCTAAGGGAGATTTTAGGAATAATTTCCCAACAGGTTGAGTGGTGTTACTTAGGAATAAAATATATTAATTAAATTTGGAGCTTGTCAGAGCTCAAACTAATCAATGAATGTCTGTAACCTTAAATATAGGGATATACCGAGACTATGCTACCTGTTCCTCAAAACGTGGTTGTTGGTCCCCGATCAGAGTATCTAAAGTTGCAGGGGAAAGTTTAATGATATCTTGCACTTATCTTACTAAGATCACGATTTAGCAAGTGTTTATCAAGTGTGTTTAAGCTCCAATATTCGTTAGGTTTATTTCATGTTATATTTCAACACTAGATGTGTTGAGTCTCAGAATAAACAATACGAAGCGATCATTCCTTCTTCTCTTCTTTGCTTTCCCTTCATCATCTGTTGGCTTCCTCTTTCTCTGCTGGGGGCTCTTTGGCGTTCGCTTTTTCTTCACTACGGGGTGTTACAGTTGAGTGATATCTTGCAGGCTTTTCATACTATATTTCCTTGGAACCTGTTCTGCTTGCCTTCTCTCCACTTCAATTTCCTCCTCAGTTAATGGAATAATTGTCTTCAGAATTACATCGCCTTGGTAAGGCTCTTCCTCATGAGAGACCTATTCGTTGGGATCAACAGTGCTTTTCCCTCTCGGAACTATTAGCTCCTTGAAGTCCTTTGCAGGTTGTTGCTTCTTGGTGGGTGGTATGTAGTCAGTGGGTAGGAAATCTTCTCCACAACAGCGCTTCCCATTGGGTATAATGCCCTCAAGAAAGTGACTTATTTAGAGTCCAAAACCCACGTCCTGAGCGAACGTATGCCCCATCTTGATATTCTTGTTTTTGTAGACGTGCGCCAAACACTTGGTGTAGATGAACTTCACCTGATTCCCACGAACTTGATCATTAATAGCCATCATCACAGCAAAAATTTTGGCACTCAGTTCTGAAAGAGAGCTAACTTTGCCTGCTAGCGTCCTTATTACAACTTTGGCTAGGCTCTTCCAATGATCTTAAAGGTGCAACCACCTTCCATGGCTCTGTAAATGTATCTTTCTTTCACCTGCGCCATCGCTTCTGCATCTCTTCATCATCGTTTACTTTGTAGGTGGCAACATCCTCTCCATCCACCCTGAAGCCATACTTTTCTTTCAACACTTCGGGGCTTACTACTATCTTTGTGCCCAAAACTCTTATAGTGAAGAACTTCTCGCTTTTATCGACTATGGCTCTTGCAAAGAATTCTGCAACTATGTGAAGGGATTCGTGAACTGAATCACGAAGTCCGTTTGCCAAGGATCGTTAATTGGAATATCAAAAATAAATTGCTATGCCTATGAACAATCCTAGCATGCTCCTATATTATTATGCATAAGAAGGTTATGCGGAATACCTGGATCGATGAACGCTGAAGAACGCGTGCGCGGAGATGCCCTTTGATCTTTCCCACGCACCAAGATTTAATTTCCTAACAAATTGAGGAAATTAATCTATAGAAAATAAATAAATATTTTCGAAAATAAGAGGAGAGAGAAGAAGAAGAATCCTCCTGATCTGATCTTCTGATCTGTATCCCAACTCGATCTGAAAATTTGGTGAAGATTATCTATCAGATCCCTTGCCCGGTTGAGAAGCAGAATTTCCTCCTCGTATCTCAAACTCAATCGATCACCACAACTCCCAATGCTCTGGTTTGCTGTGTGCAACTTGTGATCTTATGAGTTGTAGGTGTATTGAGTTCTGAGGTACTGAGGCCTATTTATAGGAAATTCTTGGCTTCTATTGGGCTTGAGTTATCATGGGCTAGACCAGGGACCAGAATGCAAATAGCAAATAAGGCCAATCAATTAATTAATTTCCATATTCAACGTAGAATATAATTAATTAATTAATATTGATTTATGCCACCAGAGAATCAATACTGTCCTACCTATTTGCTACCACGTTTTGAGGAACGGGTTGCATTGGACTCGGTTTATCCCCACATTCAAGGTTACAGACATTCGTTAATTAATTTAAGCTCTGACAAGCTATTTAATTAATTAACATCTTTAATTCCTGAATCAATCCACTCAAACCTTTTCACTTATGCTTGAACTTAATCAGCCTGCAGGACTTTAGCATAACGAACCTTTTGAGCTGTTCAGGGAATGTCACCATCCTACACTGGATGTGGTTACCTAGTTCAGATACCAGACAGTCATACACAGATTGATATCACCCAAGACTGCAGAAGTACAGGTTCAACTAGAACCTTCTCTACAACTCAAAGTGATATACAATATATGTATACTTCTGTATCCTCATATAGGTTTAAGATTCCATCGAGTCATAAAGATCTAGATTCTTTTAATGTCAGATAAAAGAATCGATCTCGACTTAGGTCCTCATCAATGTGTGCCCCACACCAGCATACCAAGACATCCAAGATAAGATGCTTATCCGCATATGCTGCTGCCTACACCGACAGTTTATCCTGGAACTGTCTCAGCTGTGATGACTATTTATATCTCGCTTGGTCAAACGATCCATACGATCTTCCGTGATCTCCTAAACACCGTATGATCTCCCTATCGACGAGATAAGAGGATAATTGTGTTTGCGACACATGTTTGTTAATTCAGACAGGAGATGAACATACAACAATTATGATTACCAGTATATTAACCAATAAACCTTGTACATAATATACAAATCATAATGCTTTCAGTATATAAATCCATCAATCTCCCACTTATACTCAAAGCATTATACATTTGCTCTCCAGAGTATAACGCGTCTAAACTAATCTAGCTATTACATCAAGCATTCTACGTGGCTAGCTTTGCCCTCAGCCCATGGCTACGTACATGCATCTCGTAAGCCTTCTGAGGCAGAGCTTTTGTGAACGGATCCGCTAGATTATCTTTTGTATCAATTTTCTCTATCAGCACATCACCCCTTGCTACGATTTCTCGTATAATATGGTACTTCCTTTCAATGTGTTTTGTTGCTCTGTGAGTTCGTGGTTCCTTAGAATTAGCAACAGCTCCCGAGTTATCACAATATACCGTGATTGTTCTAGGTAGCTGAGGAATCACGTCCAACTCCAGAAGGAAGTTTCGAAACCATACTGCTTCTTTTGAAGCTTCAGAAGCTGCCACATATTCGGCTTCCATGGTGGAGTCTGCAATGCACTTCTGCTTTGCACTCCTCCATGATATGGCCCCACCTCCCAATGTAACACTTAGCCAGAGGTGGACTTCTTTTCATCTCGGTCTGCCTGGAAATCCGAATCAGTAAAACCCACAGGGCACAACTCATCACACTGATAAACAAGACAATAGTCCCTTGTCCTTTTCAAGTATTTGAGTATGTGCTTTACCGCGGCCCAATGCGCCTGTCCAGGGTTAGACTGGTATCTCGCTACCATGCCTACAGCAAAGCAGATATCTGGCCTCGTACATAACATTGCATACATGAGGCTACCCACGGCCGATGCATACGGCACATTGCTCATCTCATCTTTCTCCTTTTGTGTCATCGGACACTGATCCTTGGAAAGATGTATGCCATGTCTGAAGGGTAACAGACCTTTCTTGGCATTACGCATGTTGAAACGGGCAATCACAGTATCCACATATGACCCTTGAGACAAGGTCAACATCCTCATATTGCGCTCCCGCAATACTTTTACCCCTAGGATGTATCCTGCCTCCCCAAGGTTCTTCATATGAAACTGCTCGGATAACCACCCCTTTATGCCCGACAATACTTCCACATTGTCGCCAAATAAGAGAATATCATCTACATAAAGTGCAAGGAATACTACGCTTCCGTTGACACACAGACGGTACATGCAACTCTTGGTTGAACATTGTGAGAATCCATAAGATTTAATCACTTCATCAAAACGGAGATTCCATGACCGTGAAGCTTGTTTAAGTCCATACAACGACTTCCTTAGCTTCCAGACCAAATGTTCTTCTCCCTTCTGCACATAACCTTCTGGCTGTTGCATATAGATGTCCCTACCTTCTTCAAGGTACCCGTTTAGAAACGCGGTTTTAACATCCATCTGCCAGATTTCTAGGTTCTTATGTGCTGCTATGGCTAGGAGTATTCGAATGGACTTAAGCATGGCTACTGGTGAGAAAGTCTCGTCATAGCCTACACCTTCTTTCTGACTATAACCTTTCGCCACCAGCCTTGCTTTGAAAGCTGTAATTTCCCCATCCGATCCTTTCTTTCTTTTGTATACCCATTTGCACCCTATGGCTCGATGGCCATCTGGCAAATCAGTTTTCTGGTATACATCCATAGCAGTAATGGATTCTATTTCAGAATCCATGGCGATCAGCCATTTGTCCGCATCTTTATCAGATACCGCCTCGTCATAAGTCCAGGGATCGGTATCATCTAGTCCGTTTTCCGGGATCAAGTCAGAAGACTCTCCCTCGAACATATACCTCTCGGGTTGGTGACTAACCCTCCCACTGCGACGAGGCATCTGAGCTGTGTCAGTAGTTGGCACAGTACGCATTTGTCTCATACCTTGCATTAGTGGCAGTGTTGGTATATTCTCACCTGTTACAGGTGGATTTACCATTACACTGGGCTTTCCTGATGGAATTGCTTCTTTATTCTCAAGCTCGTGGAGAATAATTTCACTCTTGGATCTGTGGTTTCTTACATATTCGTCCTCCAAGAATCTCGCGTTGGTACTGACAACGACTTTCTGATTCTCTGGACAATAGAAGTAACCATCTTTCGTTTGCCTGGGATATCCTACAAACAGCATCAGCTTGCCTCTGCTTTATAACTTATCAGGTTCCTTTGTCAGCACATATGCTGGAAAACCCCAAACCCTCACTCTGTTCAAACTTGGCTTTCGCCCATACCAGAGTTCCAGAGGTGTTTTAGGAACTGATTTAGAAGGTACCAGGTTAAGCAAATAGGTCGCTGTTTCCAAGGCATATCCCCAAAACGAAATCGGCAAGCTTGCATAACTCATCATCGACCTGACCATTTCCAAGAGAGTTCTATTTCTTCTTTCCGCTACACCATTTTGTTGAGGGGTTCCTGGTGCAGTCCACTCGGATGTAATCCCGTTATCTGACAAGTACTGCAAGAACTCGTTGCTGAGGTATTCCCCACCACGATCTGATCGTAGTGTCTTGATAGTCTTACCAAGCTTCTTTTCTACCTCAGTCCTGAATTCTTTGAATTTCTCAAAGCATTCAGACTTATGGTGAAGCTAATAGACATATCCGAATCTTGAGTAATCGTCAATGAATGTGGCGAATTACTCATAACCTCCACGAGCTTGCGTGGACATTGGTCCACATAAGTCAGAGTGGATCAATTGTAACACATCCTCTGCTCGAGACTGACTTGCCTTAAAAGGCCTAGTCGTCATCTTTCCTTCTATACATGACTCACAGATTGGATGCGGTACCACTTGGAAGGAATCCAAGAGCCCATCGCATGCTAATCTCTTGATCCTCTTTAGATTGATGTGACTTAGTCTCAAGTGCCAGAGATATGTTTGATCCTCATCGGAAGAAAACTTTCTCTTTAAATGATTATTATTATTAGATGAGTTTTCAACATTCACGGAAGATTTATGCATACAATCAATGATATAGAGAGAGTCAATCAGTTTGCCATGACAGATAACACCGTTATTACCAATGATAGAAACTCCACTATCAAAAATAACTGAATATCCATCACAAAATAACTTGGAAACTGAAATTAAGTTCTGCCGAAAAACTGGCACATATAAAATATCTCTCAAAATCAGAACATTGTTTTCAAAGCATAAAGTAAAATCTCCAATGGCTACTGCTGAGACTCGTTCTCCGCTGCCCATTGAGATGGTGATCTCGTCATGTTTCAGCTGCCTTGTCGGCCTGAATCCCTGCAAAGTATAACAAACATGATCCGTAGCTCCAGTATCCACTACCCTAGAATGGGTAGAAACTGATGCTAAACATGTTTCCCTTATAAATGCACATGACGTACCCGTGCTAGGCAATAGACAATTTACTTCTCTTCGCTTGCGTTTGCATGGCCTGGTGATAATTTCTGCCTCATCTATTTCATCCAACTTCTTAAGCATTTCTTTTGCTTCAACAACTGCCTTGTCAAGAGCTGACAAAGTTGGAGCAAGCTCAAATGCCATCATGTTAAATTTCTCTCGAAACAGGGCCCTGAGTAACTCATGAAGAGGAAACTCGCCCCTGGCACCGAGAGATTTGATGAAATCACCATAAGAATCAGATAGAGAGTGCAAGACAATGTTTATTTCTGCCCGCTTATTAATTTGTCCACCTCTCTTTCTGTACTTTCTCATGATTCTCATCATACTGATGAAGTGCAGAACTAACGAACTCCCCTCAGTCATTTTCTTGCAAATCAGGTCCTTTACAAGATCATAACTGATAGTTAGTCTCACCTTCCCATATACTTTCACAAGGTCCCTCCATATCTCAACAGTTGACCGGAATTTCTTGTACTTGAGCCTTAATTCTCTAGACAGATTGTTCATGATGAAAAAGTAGACAAAATCATCAGAAGCTTTCCATCTGTCATAGAATTCTCGCTCATAACCAGTACATTTCCAATGCTGAGGAGATAATGGGTCCATGTAAAGTACATAGGCATGTTTTGCAGTATAGAGTATTTCCATTAGGCAAAACTTCTATTCAGGAAAATTGTGACCGATTAAAGGGTTTGTTGCTAAGAGATTTACAATATGAATAGACATGTCTGAAAACAATAAATTAAAAAACACCATTTAAAACATAGTTGCAGAACATTGAAACAATTAAATATTGAAACCTTATGATAGAGCAATATTAATGTTTCCTCCAATTTGCCTAAGTATTACTATTGCAAGCCACACATGTGGACGTTTACAACAAAACACTTAACCAGACTGCATCTTTCAATTCCAGTCCTTTAATTCCAATCCATGCCCGGGTTCCTTAGACAAATGGAATTAATAATTGGAGACTAATTTAAGACCATATTATCCTACTGAGCAGGGACTTCACATATGAGTTATACTCTGGACAATATCTAAGCTAGCTTACCACCAAAGCCAAACCTCCCATATAAGGATCTATTTTAATACACCTGATCCCTTATAATAAGGTTGTCTCATTTAATTCAATCCCTAGAGAACTTAT
>JAPKLW010000126.1:124455-251678 GCA_026898455.1 Plectranthus barbatus | reverse complement strand
CATGTTTGTTAATTCAGACAGGAGATGAACATACAACAATTATGATTACCAGTATATTAACCAATAAACCTTGTACATAATATACCAATCATAATGCTT
This sequence comes from Plectranthus barbatus, assembly GCA_026898455.1. NCBI lineage: Eukaryota > Viridiplantae > Streptophyta > Magnoliopsida > Lamiales > Lamiaceae > Plectranthus > Plectranthus barbatus. The sequence continues at coordinate 251,579 of JAPKLW010000126.1, read as the reverse complement.
TCAGTATATAAATCCATCACTATGTGTGGCAAGAACTTGATGGGTTCCGCAAACAAGTACTTCAGAATTCCTTCATGATCAAGTTTGTGACAAGTCTGTCGCAGTAGTGTTTTCTGAACAATGGCTCATAGAGTATCTTGTCCTTTCATACTTGAGCCACCCTTCTTTGTTCAATGGTGAGTTTGCCTTGTGCTCTGCTGTGAACAATGACCACCAAACGACCATATGGAATAGATTTATCAATATGTTCCTTTTTTAACACACCTGTGAACATCAACTAAAATTGTTCATGTTCTTCGAGAATGCTAGGTCTTCCGGATGATTCGGCAGGGGGGTTGGAATGGTTGGATGATTCCACCATTGATATTTCTTCTGAACTCAAAGAGATGTAGAGTCGAAGAAAAATTTGAAGTTAGAAGTATAAGGTGTAACAGGGTTTAGAAATCCCAAACCAACTTATTTTATAAGATAGTGAGCAATCAGCTTCGTGTGAGGGGTTAGATCTGCTTTTTGATCTGGACAGATTGACTGTTGGGCAATTAGTGATGGTTCGCCTTACGTCCCATGGTGATGGAAAGTTGCACGTGGCTGACGTGGCATCTATTTATTTGTCGCCGCCATGTGCAGCAGTCATTCTTCCAATTAATGTAGACTCCACAGCTGCTCCGTCAATCAGATAGTCCTGCTTTTTGAGAGACTTAAAATCATTATAGTTCTATCTGCTGGACCGAATTCAGCAAACAATAAGGCATATTGTTGAGAGCTTGGACTCAACAATCAAAAGATATCCGCTGAGAGCTTGAACTCAACAACTGATTGATACCTGCTAAGAGCTTGGACTTAGCAATGCATTTAGATTCCACTAAGACCTCTGAATACTATAGATAACAGATTTCTGCTGAGAGCTTGGACTCAGTAGTGAACTAAAATTCTGCTAAGGTCTTAGTATCCCGTAGACAATAGGTATCTGCTGAGAGCTTGTACTCAACAGTCATTGTGGCACTACCGAGAGCTTGGACTCAGTAGACAAATTAGACTATTTAATAATTCTTGTACTTTTTAGAGTGCAAAGAGTCTTTACTGAGAGCTTGGATTCAGTAATCAATCTAGACTCTTAAAAAATTTGAATTTTTAAGTTCAAAGAATCTTTAGTGAGAGCTCGGACTCAGTAACCATCAGGATTCTATTGACAGCATGGACTCAGTAGTCAGTAGAGAGTTTTGCTTGATAAACATTTTATCTCTTCAACCATCAAGCACTCCGCTTTTGACTTAGGCTTTGGGGGAGACTTTGACATTCCCATCTATTGATTTTCCTTTGCATCTTAGATTTAATCCAAGGAAAATCATAAGATGTTAAGATAGGAAGCTATTTACACAAGGAGTGTAATGATCTTGCAATTTGTTTAGGCAATTATTATTTTGAGACAACACAGTATTGTCGTCAAAACGAGCATATTGTTTTATTGATATCATTGATTTTAGGAATCCACTTAATTTTAGGAAGACCATTTTTTAGAACGGCCGATGCGTTCTTGGATGTCAAGAATGGTGAAGTAGTATTTTCTTTTCCCTCGAAGGTGGTGGAAAATATGAAAGAAGGAAGGATGTTGGAGATTGCAAAAGAGAAGAAAATTAGGGTTGAGAAAGGAGTTGGAACTAAGAGATTGAATGTTTGTGAGGATCCTAGGATGGCTAGAAAGGATGAAGACAAAGATGAGTATGATGACCCGGGAGATTACTTTGAGCAAGGAAGGGTGCGAACTAAGAAAGCAAGAGTTGAAGACGATCCACCTTGGAGTGCAAGAAGGAATATTATTTTTCTAGGTGAGTCTTGGGATATGGATCGAGGTATGAGTTTCGGTTCTTCCCCCTTTCATAATGATTGAAGACAATGAGGTATGGAGTCAAGCTAATGACTTAAAAGAAACGTTTGTTGGGAGGTAACCAAATTTTAATTGCTTTTAATTGTTTTTCATTTGGAATAAATGGTTAGTTTGGTTGGTTTTGTTTAGTTTTATCGATTTAGGTAGATATAATTTATTGGTTGAGGGATGATTGATCTATTGATGTTTTTATAGATATTTGGTGTTGTGTTGTGGAAAATTCGAGTTTGGGGGATGTAATTTTGGCCCTGTAGTTGAGAACTTGGATGAAAAGGAGTCGGGGAGCTGGAAAACAGAGAGAAATTTTGGCCCGACCTGAAAACTTTTGACCCAACTTACCTCATATCGACCGAACTAGGCCATGTGTTGCCTTGGGTTCGATTGAGCTCGACCGGGAAAAAAAATTTTGGAGGACAGAGCCAAATACTGACTGAACCCGGCTCAGTGCTGCCATGGATTCGGTCGGTATGGACTAAATTTTAAAAAAAAATTTGCTGGGTCGGATCAAAATTTTGGTCGACCTGCTCTGAGGTCGGTCAAGATAGGGTGCAAACATTAAATAGAACTAGGGCTCATTTCGCCCCAAACTCATTTCTCTCGAAAGTTTCACTTCCAAATATCAAATTTTTGTTTTACCCATTCATTTTGTGCGATCCTCACCTTTGATTTGTTGCTATGGCCATCAAGAAAGCTCGTGGGAGTAAATCTACATATGGAATCCATCGCCCCGCCAACTTCAATGATGAGGAGTTTGCACGGTACAAAATTGTGGTGGAAAAGAATGTTATGGGCACACGGTATCCCTGTACGGAGACTTTGGAGGCGTTGGAATTGAGGGAGGACGTTTGGAATCTCATCAAAGGCCTTGAATGGAAGAGTTATTTGATGGGGATGTGGCCAGCATACATGGACCTTACAAAGGAGTTTATGGCCACCATGACGGTGATGAAGAGCGCCAGAAGTATTCCCATCTCTGCGGTGTTCAAGGTTAGAGGTAATGAGTATGTTTTACGAAGACAAGAACTTGATGAAATCTATGGCTGTGATGAGGATTCTATTTTTGTGCCTGAGGATGTGAATGTGGAATCTTTTTGATAATCTATTTCGGGGATGAAATCTGAGGGTATCTTTCATATTAAATCTGCTAAGGCATCATTGATTAAGAGTCCACGTTTTAGATATTTTCACAAGTTGGTAGGAGGTTCTATTTGTGGTTGGTATAAGTCGGGAAATGTGATTTTGTGAAATGTAAATGTTGTATGCTATGATGCATGGGTTGAAGTTCTCTATGGGGGGTGTTGTCATGGATGCATGGAGTCGGGTTGTTGGTTTGAAAACCCCTTGTCTTTGTGGTGGCTTACTCCCATCTTTCAGTATTTTGGTATTCCTTTGACCAGTTCATTTGCTCCTGGGTTGCCTTCGATCATTGCTTCCCTAAATGGCATGACTAATCCCCCTTGAGTCGACACATCTAGATACTCAAGATGATCTGGTGAGTCCAACAACTAATTAGAATGATCCTCTAAATTAGGTACAATAGTCAACTCATCACATGGTAATGCAAGTAGGCAATCACAAAAATGGTAGTAATAACACTCTCGATTTCCTGACACTGGAAACTTGGCAGCAACCAAAGAATAAGTATCTAACATTACCCAAGCACACTCAGACTTGATAAAGAAATCACAAAATATTGAAAAATCGGGGTAAGTAATCCCCCACAATAGATAGTGGGTGTCGTCAATGCTTTCATCATACTCCAACTGTCCATTTGTACCCTAGCCATAGAGAATTCAAAAAATTATACAACATGACATATGAAGAAATCAACGCATTCCCCGACTCATGACACCCAGACACCAAGCCAGCTACCACCTTATGAATATATCTCAACAAGGGATCCTAATCTTCTTAGCCTTAGCATTTTTAGACACAAATACTCCATCCTCACAAGTCTCCCCAGTTACTTTCCCCCAAAATAAGCCAACATTCATCTCCTTAGCCACATACAATGAATCCAAAAGGTTACCATAAAATTCATCCTATTGTTGTCTAGTAAGGATGTAGGACTAACCTTGGTAGTTAAAAGTGACCGATATTGGAATGCCTCCAGCACCCTTCACTACCATCCCAGAAGCAATGAATTCCTTTGTAAGATTTACATATGTTGGCCATTTTCCTATGACGAAGTTGCCCTATCCAACCAATGTGATCAGAGCCCAAACGTCATCCTTCAATCCGAAGGGTGCCAATGTCTCCTCACAAGGGTTTTGAGACCCTATAACCTCCTTATCAACAATACTTTTGTACCTTTTAAACTCGTTGTTGGTGAAGTTCAATGCACGACAAGGTCCTGCAATTCGTTGTGCTCCTCTCGCTCTCCAAAAAGACATGATCACTATTTCAATGAGAATTTCGCACAAAAAGGATGGGAAATTTAATTTCAGAGGGAAGAAATTTTTATAGAAATGAGTTTGGGGTAAAATGAGGCCTAATTCCTTTTTAAATCTACGTAATATTTCAGCCAAAATGAATGTCATTTTGGTCGAAATGAGCCTCTAAATGTCAATCCCAATTCACGGTCCATTTCGATCAAAATGCATGTTTGTGCATGCCTTATTTATGTCTAAATGAGACATTTCTTGCGATTTTTCTCTGAACTCTAATGCCCCTTGAATTTTTATAGAAATGAATACATATCAGGCGAAATGGACTTCTGTTTCAAACACAACTCCTCCAAACATTCACATTCCCTACAAGAACAACTAATACACGTTCAATTCATCCCCCCAATCCACATCTATTCACTAGAAACACTAGCAATCACTCAACTCCTAGCAAGAATATTAAGCCCAACATCAAATTATAAGCAATATTCGATACATGCCTCACAACTACACTACACAAACTTGAAATCTAAACTAAGCAAGGATTAGACAAAGTAAAGAATGGGTTGGGTTGCCTCCCAACATGCACTTCGATAAATGTCAATAGCTCGATGAACATACCTTTCGACAATCAAACATTGTCAAGAGTCTTGAAGAGTGGAGACATACCTTGTCCTTGTGAACTTGACTCATCCAGAAACAACTTAAGGTTAGACAATCTCTCTAAGTTTCCTTCATCCGATAAAGGTTTCTTTGCTCTCTGGCACATAATCTAATCAATTAGCAATACCTATTGATTATTTAATTATTTCAACAAGATTACTCAATCTTTTCATTCCAACTATTTAGTCAAACTATTAACCTTTTCCATTTAATTTCTTCGGTGGCACTTTCTAATCAAATTTGTCAACCTCTTTTGGTGGAAGTGAGAACACCAACTCTTTTCCATCACAATGTAGAGTTAGTTCACCATTGTTTACATCGAGACATGTATTCTCTCGATAAACAAGAACTATCTTCCCAAAATAAAATGAACACCACCTCAATTCTCCATGTCCATAACCAAGGAATCTCCAGGAAATATAAACGCCAACACCTCTACATGAACATCTTCTACAACACCTTTAGGTAAACATAAAGAATGATATGCCATTTGATGAACATGCTTAGTCGACTTAAACAATCCGATCCCCAACTTCTTGAAAAGAGTCCAAGACATTACATTCAAATTGGCACCGAATCACACAAAGCCTTATCAACATCCATGCCTCCAATTTTACAAGCTATGAAAAACATCCCGTGCCTTTCATTTTACAAGCCACTTTCCTTTCAATACCATCTCAAAATACCCGAGGTAAATCTACCACATCAAGCTCTTCCTTACACTCAATGCTGGGTTCTGTCACTTGCTCTTCTAAGAGTTGTTCCAACGCTGAAACTTTTTAAATTTCCATGGTAAGGGCTTCTCAATGTCTCATTTCTTCACGTAATGAAAGAACATGACCGCCTCCTTGATGTTTTTCTCCTCCGTTTTCTCTTCTTAAACTTCCTTTGCTTCTTCCATTTGCTTTCTTCCATGTCCTGTTTCTCTTCAACCTCATCCGTCCTCTCTTCTCTGGGTGTCATCACCATATTCTCATCTTCATCTCTGTATCATTATTCACCATATTGCAGCTTTTGTTTGGAATTATTTGCATATCACTCGGAAATTTCCCAGTTTGGTGCTTACCACTTAGTTGCTTGATGATAGATGATATTTGAATTTGAATTCCTCCTATGATCACTACCCCCTTGACTACTACTTCCCATCCCTCCTTCAGCGTATCCACTATGGTTTCCACCCCTAGGGTTCTCAATACTCATTGGTGAATTCAATTCATTATGAGGATTGACATACGAAGAATTAGGATAGTAGCGGTTATTAGGCTAGAAGTACATGTTACCTTCTGGATCGTAAGTACCTCAGTTATTATTCCCAAATCATTGATTGCCAAAATTCACATCCTCGGGATATCCTCCCTCGTTCTTCACCACATGCACTTCTTCTTTCCTTCCACTTGAAGTAGTCAACATATCAAGCTATCTTTGCATGAAAGCAATATGTCCCTTTAATGAATCATTCTCACTCGAATCCCCCACTGTCTTAACTGATCTATATTATAGCAAACTAAACTGGGGATTATGCTTCATTTATCGGAAGGAGAGGGAGGGGTAAAGTGTATAACTCTGAAGAAGGCGTGCATCTCATCACTCAGGCATTTCACTTGCCGAAGCAATTCCTCGCTGCTTGTCTCTTCTCATTTTGCTCCACTGGCTCCTTCAAATACTTCCTTCACTTTTTCTTTTGCGGCACCCACAAAATCAAACTTCCATGTGGCTCATGCTCCACAACCTTCATCCTCATCAGTCTCACCACATAAAAGTATTCTATTTCTTTCAGTGAGGCCCACTTGGTCAAATCCATCTGGAAGTTATCCAATACCTCATGCAGACAAGTGACAATTGGGCACAAGGCAAGGTACTTCTTGGATTGAGTAGCAGTAAACATCCACTGAGCAGCAAGAGTGAAGGCTAAATCTACCTTCACCTTGTTCACCATGCATGTCAAAAGGAATATCTTCTGATTGGTGATGGTACCTATTTCGTCCAATCATGCGTTGAAGTTGTAAGCCAAGAACCTATGACAGATTCTCAAAGCCGAACACCTCAATTCTTGCTCCTTGCTCAATCAAGTTTTAAACTCGTGGGTGATTACTATCTTCTTCCAATACATTAGCACAATGTCCGTGAACCAATTGGGTGCGACTGTCTCACTTCTTTTGTATTAATCAGCTTGGAGGTCTGTTATACTCAAAATGCCCAACTATAGACCCAGCTCTTGAATCGACATGCTGCGTTCCTTTCCACCAAGTGTGATTTTCATAACATCCACGATGTCTCGCGTATGACCATTTGCTAGGTTGAAGTTGTAGGATGCCATTTCGACCATTTCCCCATCCTATTGCTTCGAAATAGTCGTCCACCTCTTTCTGGACGTCCAACTGCTGTAGGGTCTCTTTGTGGATCAAATGGGCTTGTACAATCTCTCTCTTCTTCAATATCTCGAATATGATCCTTGACAAGAACTCACCAAACAGGTTAAGTAAATAAAACAACGGTTTGCGGGGTACCTGTGGCATCCAGGGTTGTAGACTCTTCGGCACTTGAAATTTCATAATCAGTGCGGAAGGTGGAATTACTTCCATGATTTCTTCTTCTGAGTCTGTTTTCGGTTCACTTGAACTAGGCAAAACTGTTTTCTTTTACTTCTCAGATTTTGCTGCTTTCGTTTTGGGCATGCTCAAGTTCAATCTCTTTTTCTTCATCTTCCCCTTGGCCTTGGGTGTCATATCCTCTTTCTCATCCATACTAGGCTCCTCAACTTCGGTTTCCTCGCCATCCTTCTCTTAGGCAACTTCGGTCTCAGTTTGGGCACCTTCTTCCTTGATTTTATTCCCTTGAGATGCAGCGGTTTCTTCTTCGGCTTGCTTCACACTCTTTCCCTTCTCGCCTTCATCATCACCCTCCTTCTTGCTTTCTTTTTTTTTTCTTCAGGAACAGGAGAGGGAGATTTTTCCAGTTGAGTTGGCTTACTCTTTTCCACTTTGGCTTCCTCTTGGGCAATTTCTTGCCGCCTCTTCCAAGTGATGGCGGTGGTAGGAATTTTGGTCTTCAAGACTGGCTTTTTTTTACGGGATTTTTCTCCTGCACCTTCTCTGGTTCCCTCTCTGATGAGGCCTCTTGTTTTTCTGAATTCTTAGATTTGGAGGTTTCCTTTGAAGATTCCTCCTTCGCCCTTTTTTCTTTTGCCCCAGTGGCGTCTTGGACATTTAACCTCTTGCACAAACCATTATTGCAGAAGAATGTGTGTGTAGTGTGAGAGTTTCTTGAAGAGAGAAAAAGTCACTGAATAGGGAAAATTTTGAGAAAACTTAAATATAGGGAAGGGTTAGGGTTGTCGGGTATACATAAGGAATGAAATCTCTCAAGATTTAAAATTCCAAATTTTCAGCAATTCCCAAGTGTGAAGGGATGCATTCCTTTGAAAAATGAACTTGCCCAAATAACTTTTCCTTCCAACTTCTGGACTTTTGCCTACAACTGCTTGCCTTGAATGACTGACTTCAACTGCCCTATTTTGATTAGAATCATTCCCTTTTCAACGGCCAGACCTCACTAGGAAAAATCCCACTACTTTCCATCGGATCTAATCTTCCAAAGGATTAGTGGTTCCCACTTGTACCACCTTCTTTCAGTCTTATGGGGGCATTCCTAATGGAAATTCCTTTAGCACCAAGTAATTGACCATGTCTGCATACCATGGTTCCATCTCCACCAAGTACAATTGTTCATCTTGGAATGCTTTTCTGATCTTGGCATTTGACTCCTATATGTTGACTAATGAGCTCAAATGATCTGCCACCTTGTTATATACCCCCGATTTATCCTTGATTTCAAGATTAAATTATTGTAGAAGTAATACCCATCTGATCAATCGTGGTTTGAACTCTTTTTTCGATATCAAGTATTTTATTGCCGCATGGTCTAAATATACAGTAACCTTATATCCCAAGAGATAAGATCTAAATTTCTCCACAACGAATACAATTGCCAACATCTCCTTCTCAGTCATAGAATAATTGAGTTGGGAACCGTTTAAAGTTTTTGATGCATAGAAAACCACATGCCCAACTTTTCCAATCTTTTGCCCAAGTACAAATCCAATTGCCCAATCGCTTGCATCAAACATTATCTCGAATAGTTCTCCCATTTTAGGGTTGGATGATAGGAGCGGCTGTTTGAGCCTCCTTAAGATAGTCAAAAGCTTCCATGCAATATTCTCTGAATTCGAATTTGACTTCCAATGGCAATAACCTAGTAAATGGTTGCGCACTTTTGGGAAAACCCTTGATAAATATTCGGTAAAATCCCACGTGCCCTAGAAATGCCCTCACATGTTTGACATTAGTGGGGCAGGGAAATTTCTATACTAAGTCCACCTTTATTTTATCCACCTCAATTCCATGTTCTGACAAGATATGCCCAAGTACGAATCCTTCTCGGTCTATAAAGTGGCTTTTTTCATAATTCAGCATTAAGTTCTTCTCCATAAAGCGTTGCAATACCTTCTCAAGATTAATGATGCATTCTTAAAAATATTTCCCATAGACCGAGAAATCATCCATGAAAACCTCAATACAATGTTCGAGCAAATTAAATAAAATACTCATCATGCGCCTTTGGAATCTCCCCGAGGCATTGCAGAGATCAAAAGACATCCATCAGTAGGCAAATATGCCAAATGGGCAAGTGAACGTAGTCTTCTCCTTATCCTCATGCGGAAGGCAAATTTGCATATATCTAGGATATCCATCTAAGAAAAAAAAGAAAGAATTACCTGCCAATTTCTCTAGCATTTGATCAATATACGAAAGAGAGAAATGATCCTTCTTCGTGGCAACATTCAATTTCAGATAATTAATGCAAACTCTTCATTCGGTCTGTAGCCTGATTGGAACTAGATCCTTATTCTCATTTTCCACCATCTGAATGCCCAACTTCTTTGGGAAACAATGAATTGTGCTCACCCACTTCCAATTTGAAATTGGATATATAATACCTTGGTCTAGGAGCTTAAAATTTTTAGCCAATATGACCCTTTAATCATTGGGTTCAGCTTCCTTTGAAGCTCTCGAATAGGTTTAGCTCATTCTTCAAGTAAGATGCGATGCATACTAATAGATGGGCTTATCCCCTTAATGTCGGCCAATTTCCACCCAATTGCCTCCTTAAAAGTGCTCAAAACCCTCTTAACTCTTTCCTCCAGCACCTGAGTTAAGTCTGCACTAATAATCATTGGTAGGGTCTCGCCATCTCCAAGATAAATACACTTCAAATGTCTGGACTGTCTCTTCCAATTAAACCTGGGCAGCTTTTCTATGGATGGCTTAATTATACGGTAATCCGACACTTAGGGCAATTTGACCATCTAAGCTTTTTGGGCTCGTCCTCACCATTGAGCTGCATGATTGCTTCTCTCAAGTCCTCATCTTCTTCATTTGATGAATCCTTATCCGCCAATCCTTTCTCCAAGGCAACCAACAAAGAATCATGCGCACAAAACAAACTATCATTCTCGTCAACCAAGGTGTCTATTAGACCAACTTGATTAACTCCTTTCGAATTTTGTGGGAACTTCTAGATTTGAACAAATCAAAAGTAACTTGTTCATTGATCGCAGTATTATTTAACAGCGACTTGGCAGAGCTAATAATACAGCGGCAAAGATAAAATTATCGATCCCACAGGGAAAGAAGTAACGAATAACCTTTAAGTACTAAATCAGGCATTCTTGAAAATATTGATTAGGAAAATCGGATGAAAAAGTTTTGGTTGTTTTGAAAATTGCAATCTTTGCTATCGAAAATTAAACAGGAAAATTAAAAGGCTTTTGAAGTCAAATAAGAGAAGCACAGATTCCAGGGATATCTACCTATCAAGTATGACATGTATGAATAAATTGATTAATTCCCAAATTTAATTCCTCTTCGTAGTGAAACATCAGAAAAGTATTACGAACTTCATTGTTCGACAATTCGTAAAGTAGATTAGTCAACTACCTATCTCCGCTCGGTCTCAAGATAAATTAACTAACTCCCAAGTTCTACAGATTTATTCCTACAATTAATCTCCTTCAGTTACGACAAGAAATCAAATTATATTGTGAAAATCTCTTTCGATTGAAAACTATTACAGTTACGTCTCAAGTAATCAACTAAATAATCTTAAGATGTGATCAGCAAATCAAGATTATGAATAAACACAGATTTCACAAACTACGAATGGAAAGGGAAAATAATTCAATTAATCACAACATGCATACATTTATAGTTCGAAACCCTAGAATCTGAGAGAGGATTTAGTTACACATATTCATGGTAATATTTATCATAGAAAAATACAACCTGAATAGCATAAAAACTGGAATCCGGAAATCTTCCCGCAGAAACTTGTCTTCAAACATAAAACTCTAAAAACTCTTCAATAATAAAATCTTGTAATTGCTCTAAATCTATTCTCTGTCTCTAAAATACATACTCTCTCTCTCTAAAAATGAATTATACATGAGTATTTATATAGGTGAAAGATATATCTAGCAGTATCTAGGGTTAGATATGTATTAATCTCCAAATCAGATTCAGAGTAGGAATCCCGCATGCGCGTCGACCGTGGCTCAATGGCATCGATCGCTGCACCTTGATCAACCTCATCGATCGACGAGCATTGGCAAATATCGACGCTGCCTTTGCTTTTCGTCGATCTTCCTTCTTCCTCCGTCGATCGCTTGATTTCCTTCGCTTCGTCGATTGACGAGCATTTCCGTCGATCGACGAGGTGCTGAAACTGGGATCCTGCTTCTTCTCTGCTTTTTCGACTAAAAACCTGCATGATCCATCAAACACGACATTCCATGTACAAAAACCAACTCATGCACGAAAAAGATACAAAAACACTCTGAACATTACACAAACAGTCAAAGAACAATAAGATAAGTTGGTGAAAATCCTAACTTATCAACTCCCCCAAACTTAAACCATTGATCGTCCTCGATCAATTCACAGAAAAGAATTCTAATCAAAATGCAGATACAAGTGTGCAATGCCTCACAAGCCTCTTTTGCAATCCAAGTTTCACTTATTCACATAAATCATGCAATCCAAACAAATTCTTATTGGTAAACTATCGAGGAGAAACCTTACCGGGCAGTGTTTGCACTCATCGCTCAATCAAGCAAAAAGGATTTTGAACTTCACACAATCAAAGTTTTAGTTTATTTCACCATAGGTTTGACAAATTTCTCATCTCTCCACTGCTTGTTAGTGTGGCTTTTCAGGGAATCAGAAAGGTCTTAATTTGGTTGTAATGTGGCTCACCTAGAAGGTAGGATATTTTTGGCTAAGTGACTAAAAATATTTCAATCAACACCAAGTCTTTAAGAATATCATGCCCACATAAAACAATTTTCACATAATCTTGTTCTTTTCCCTTTTCTTTTCATCATTCTCGGGGTTCCTAAGCACTTGCTCTCAATTATTGGTGAACAACATAAGTGAGTTTCCCTCATTTTCTTTCTTTTTCACCAATGTTCATTGTCTTTTTCTAACTTTTCCCATGGAAACCCCCTTTTTCTTTCTTTTCGCTCATGGCCTCACATGGCCTCTCAACACACTCCCACAATTGACATCTTCTAATAAATCAAAAACATCTTTTTTTTTTTTTTTTTCATCAACTCTTTTAATCAAAGAAAAAAATTTCATTCAAGGCTCAAAGGGGCTACAAGTGAAGATTTAAGGTTAGTGTATGGGGAATGGCTACGAAAGAACATGCCTAAAATCATTTTCACCCTATTACCACACTTAATGCAACCTCAAGAGAGAAATTCATCAAATTCTAGGAAATAAATCTAACAACTTTGTCACTCATCAAACGAAAGAAATGGCACAAATTCCTCACAAGGTAGAAATTTTCGTTACTCCTCAATAATTATCCAATTTTGAACAGTTATCATGCAAGAATCTAAGTTTCAAAGATCAACATATCAAGCAAAACAGCTCCTATCATCGGCTACTCTATCACACAGATTATCATTCTTAATCAGCAAATATTTCGATTATCAATCAACAATTCTAACTTAAGTAAAGACAGTTAAGTAGTCATAACACCATCATAATTAAAAAGTTCCGACTGTCCTATGTTCAAAAGCTCCTAAACAATGCTCAGACTATTCACTCAGAACAAGTACCACAAATCAAGAGTTCAAAAATACTAATTTTGAGTAAAAAGCCTTGCAGAGAGCAATTGTTCACACTGAAGCAAAAGAACAAAGATGGTGATGGTTCAGAAAAATAAAAAAATCGAAAACAAAAATAGAAAACAACGAAACAATGAAAAATTAAAATAAAGCATAATAAAAAAACAAACAAACGTTTCTCTTTTCCTATCCTCATCCCCCCAAACTTGTTCTACTCGAAGGAGTGGACAAGTTTGAAAGTTAGATAAGGAAAAGGAAACGGTACCTCATTCCTCCTTTGGAGGATCCTCCATCTCGACATCGGGAGATGGCCACACGGGCAGTCGCCGCCGGCGGTCCTGTCGCTCTCTCTGCCGGCGTAGGAAAACAGACTCAGGCTGCATGTTCAGGAGGAGTCGCTGCATCTGCACGTCAATGGTATTCAACCTCGTGTTCATGTGCTGTCGAAATTCCGCCTGCCGTGTGTGCTCTGCTACATGCAAATCAGCCTGCTGCTGCATAAACTGGTAGATCGTCGCCAGATCCACCCCAGAAGATGAAGACTCTCCCGCAAAGTGGCCTAGCAGCCGTCGGCCGGTCCGGTCAGGGATATGCTCTCCTCCTCCATCATCCTCCGCATCCTCAGGTGCTTCCTCCTCGGGCATTTCAGGGGGCGTCTGCGGCTGTCGCTGGTCCGGCTGGGTCAGTGGTTGGTGTCAAAGTCTTGAAGTTCCTGGGCCTCCGTGTGCTCCGACCATCAGCCTCAAATGGGCGGGTGTGCTCATCAACCAATTATCACGGAAGTGACAATCAGTGACGTGAGTGAGGTCCCGCTGCGGAAGTGGGATTCTGTCCCCGTTGGACATCTTCAAGAACCATCCTGACGCCCGTGGTGAAAGCATCTGCATCTTCACCAGAGTCCCAGTGCCGAGTCCTCGGTTGTTGTCCTCAAGTGCCTCGATCTGTGTCCGATCGATCCCCACATACTCCGTGATCGGGGTGATCAATCCCCCGCTCCAAATGTTGCCTTTGGTGCCCTTGATCTGATGCCGCCATTGGTCCATGACTAGCGTTGCGAAGCTAAATTGCTCCCCTGTCAGCATGCAATTGAGGGCGAACAGTTCCCCCACTCTTACTTTCCCGCTCTCATGTCTGCCGGTGATCGACACCCCCATGCATCTCTGCAAATATCTGAAAACTGGGTTGTCGATGGAGGACGCTTTCAAATTCCCCGAGTCGAACTCCCGCAGGTCATCCCCTGAGAGCTTTCTGAATCTCCTCTCATGAGCCCTTTTTGCAAAGGTGGGTCGAAATTCCATGGCTAATCTGCAAGGGTAGTGAAAAAATCTGTCAAAGTTCATCACAATTCTTCACAAAATTTCCAACAAAGGTGCATTCAGTTGTGCAAGAATCCTCAAAAATAAATCTACCCATGCAAAATTGATTCGACATTCATGCAATTCAAACTCCATCCTAGCATACTACCATTTTGTTTGACAGAATTTGTCCCAGAAATAGCAAAACTAGAATAACACCCCCAAACTAGAATCATCCCCCAAACTTTCGTATGTAAAAATCAATGAAATTCAAGCAGCAAACCAATCACAAGTGCGTACATCGACTAGAACGACTAACCATATCGAATAATCACAATGGATAGCAACGAAATCGACAAAATTGCAAAAATGAAAACAAGGGCTCCACCATCAATTTTAATCAAGAATCATGCTCAAATATTTCAAAACATGTGAAATAATCGAAGAGGAGAGTGTTAAGATACATACCGTGGTTGGTTGTGGTGATTTTGGAGAGAAAAAATTCGAGGTGGGTGTTTGGGAGAGTGAGAGAGGCGTGCGTCGTGTGTTTGTGAGAAAAAAATGAGGAGAAGTGGGTTTTAAACCCGTCTCTGTCTGACTCAGCAACGTTCGCGTCGATCGACGAAGCATCTTCGTCGATCGACGAAGGCGAACATTCTCGTCGAACGACGAGAATCTTCGTTGATCGACGAGGCCGAATTTCCTCGTCGATCGCTGCCAAAGCAAATCGTTCGACGTGGTCGATAGATGACTGGACCCGAAACAATTCGAAAAATGAAAAAAATGAAACTCAACTGACTCGACTTGACTGAATTGAAAATAACTGAAATAAATAAAGCAGGAAACTTGTTGGGTTACCTCCCAACCAGTGCTTGGTTTTAAGTCGCTAGCTCGACAATACCTGAATTTCTACGGGTGGATCAAGTAGTACTTCTCCACTGCTTCGATTTGAAGAGGGGTGAAGTATGGTTTCAGGTTTTGCCCGTTCACTTTGAAATTCTTTCCATCTTTGCCAGCTAATTCGACTACACCATTCATAAACTGGCAGATCACGGTGTATGGTCCGGCCCACTTTGATTGTAGCTTTCCAGGCATGAATCAAAGACGGGATTTGAAGTGGAGAACCTTATCACCTGAATGGAAAACATGCGAACGGATCTTTTTGTCGTGGAATCTCTTCGCTCGATTCTTGTAGATGACGTTGTTCTCATAGGCCTCGTCCCGAAAGTCTTCTAATTCGTTCAGTGCCATGGCGCGGTCTTCTGCGGCTGTTTTCCAATCCAAATTCAATTCTTTCACCGCCCTCCAAGCTTTGTGTTCCATCTCGACAGGAAGGTGACAAGATTTTCCAAAGATCAGCTGATACGGAGATGTCCCAATCGGTGTTTTGTAGGCGGTGCGGTATGCCCAAAGTGCATCATCGAGAACTGCCGCCTAATCCTTTCTTTGCTTGACCGTCTTCTCCAATATCTGCTTGATTTCTCTGTTGGATAATTCTGTCAACCCGTTCCCTTGAGGGTGATATGGGGTGGTAACGCGGTGCTTTACTCCGTATCTAGCAAGAAGAGAAGAAAGCCATCTGTTACAGAAATGTGATCCCCCATCACTTACTAGGGCTCTTGGTGTTCTGAATCTTGTTATGAGCTTTTGCAAGAATTTGATGACGACTTTGTGATCGTTGGTGGCTGTCGGAATGGCTTCGACCCAATGTGAGACGTAGTCCACCGCCAATAGGATGTATGTGAATCCTTGCGATGGCGGAAAGGGTCCCATGAAATCGATCCCCCAGACGTCAAATATCTCCACTTCAATCACCGGAGTCTGTGGCATCTCATCCCTCCACGAGATGTTGCCGGTCCTCTGGCAGTGATCACAGCCCATTATCCATCCGCGATAGACTTCGTAGATAGAAGGCCAATAGAATCCGCTTGCAAGGATTTTGAAGGCAATCCGGTTGGCCGAATGGTGTCCACCAGTAGGAGATGAATGGCATGCTTCAAAGATTTTGTGCCACTCGGACTGGGGCACACAGCGGCGAATGACGCCGTCAGCACATCTGCGCCACAGGTAGGGATCCTCCCAATAGTAGAATCTGACGTCGTGCAGAAACTTCTTCTTTGCATATGGAGAGGAGTCCGGAGGAAGTATGCCGCCGACTAGAAAATTGGCGAAGTCTGCAAACCACGGGGTTTTGGATTCATACATCTCTTTCATGTCCCTTAAGGCATAGACCTGTTCGTCGGGGAATGTCTCTCGGATTGTTAATTGCTGATCGTCCCCTTCGAGCGGTGGTTCGAGTCTTGACAAATGATCGGCGATGACGTTCTCGCTTCCTTTCCTGTCTTAGATCTCCAAGTCGAACTCTTGCAGCAACAGTATCCATCGGATCAGTCTGGGCTTGGCATCCTGTTTTGCGAACAGGTATCTGATTGCTGCATGGTCGGTGTAGACAATGGTCTTTGAGCCTATCAGATAAGATCGGAACTTGTCGAAGGCATACACAACCGCAAGCATCTCTTTTTCCGTCGTGGTGTAGATGCATTGGGCCGGATTCATACTCTTGCTGGCGTATTGAATCACATGGAAGAGTCTTCCTTTCAGTTGGCCCAAAACTGCTCCAACAGCGTAGTCGCTGGCGTCGTACATCAATGTGAAGGGCTCTTCCCAATCTGGTGCGGTAAGGACAGGTGCAGTTACCAGCGCTTCTTTCAGCTTCTCAAATGCCTTCAGACATTCTTCGTCGAAGACAAAGGACACATCCTTCTCCAGTAAGTTGCACAAGGGCCGGGACACCTTTGAGAAGTCTTTGATGAACCTCCTACAGAAACCTGCGTGTCCCAGGAAGCTTCAGACGGCTTTGACATTCGTTGGTGGTGGCATCTTCTCAATGGCTGTCACTTTGGCTCGATCCACTTCTAATCCTTCGGCTGACACTCGATGTCCCAACACAATTTCTTCCCGTACCATGAAATGGCACTTCTCCCAATTGAGGCATAGATTTGTCTCGGTGCATCTCTTAAGTATAGTAGCCAAATTCTGCAAACAGACATCATAAGAGCTACCAAAAACCGAGAAGTCGTCCATAAATACCTCCATGATGTCCTCGATCAAGTCGTGGAAGATTGCAGTCATGCATCTCTGGAAGGTGGCTGGTGCATTGCATAGTCCAAAGGGCATCCGTCGGTAGGCGAATACTCCATATGGACAAGTGAATGCCGTCTTGTGTTGATCTTGAGGCGCCACGGCTATCTGATTGTACCCTGAGTAACCATCAAGAAAGCAATAAATTTGATCAATGAATGGAAGAGGAAAATGATCCTTGCACGTGGCGGTGTTCAAGGCTCGGTAGTCAATGCAGACTCGCCATCCCGTGATCGGTCTTTTCGCTACTTCTTCTCCATCGTCATTCTTCACTATTTGCATCCCTCCTTTCTTGGCTACTACTTGTGTAGGACTCACCCACTTGCTATCGGAAATTGGGTAGATCATGCCATGGTCAAGGAGTTTGAGAACTTCCTTCTTTACAGCCTCTTGCATGATGGGGTTCAGACGTCGTTGTGCTTGTCTCTTTGGTTTGGCATCCTCTTCAAGGATGATCTTGTGCATGCACAGCGAAGGGCTGATCCCTTTGATATCTCCCAAAGTCCATCCGATGGCGGACTTGTATGTCCGCAGAACTCGCAGCAGTTTGTCTAGCTCCCCCTGTGAAAGGTAAGCAGAAACAATAACAGGGTAAGTGCTATCTGAACCCAGGAATGCGTACCTGAGATGTGGCGGGAGTGTTTTGAGCTCCAGAATTAGCGGTTCAGGGCTGGATATCGGTTTTTCTAGGCTGCCGTCGATCGACGAAGAATCTCCATCGATCGACAAGGATGTCATTGTGGCATCGATCGATGAGGCATTGGGCTCGATCGACGAAGCTATTGCTGCGGCTTTGCTCGACGAGGCAGTGGACTCGATCGACGAAGACTTGATGTAGTGGCTGGGCAGCGGTTCTCTTTTTAGTTCTTTCTCTCGAGTTCCCTCCTCGAACACGTCCAGCTCCATAACCAGGTCTATGATCCCCTCGGTTGCTTCATCCAGATTTGTGGACGAGGAAAGGGAGTGTTGCAGGCAGTTCTCCAGGTAGTCCGGCTCACTTTTGAGACAGGTGAAGGGGAAGACATTACCGGGCTGAAGCAGTTGATCATGTGGCATTCTTCCGCATAGCTTCCATCGTTGTGCTTCTACATTGCCTTGTAAATCGAGAACGTGACAGACTCATTGTTCACTCGGAATGTCAGCTTGCCATCGCGGATGTCGATTAATGCACCTCCGATTTTCAGGAATGGTCTTCCAAGGATCAGAGGAATGCTCCGATCCTCCTCCATGTCGAGCACCACAAAGTCAGCAGGAATTATGAAATCCTTGACCTTTACCAACACATCTTCAAAGATGCCCTTTGGATAGGAGACTGATCGATCGGCCATCTGAAGAGAGATTGTTGTGGGCTTGATGCTTCCGATCTTTAGCCGTCTGAAGATTGATAGTGGCATCAAGTTGATTGAAGCCCCTGAATCACAGAGAACCTTGCCGAAGGTCTCAGCTCCGATGACACAAGAGATTGTGAAGGAACCCGGGTCTTCCCTTTTGATCGGCATCTTCTTTTGGATGATGGCGCTGCACTCTTTGAACAAGTTGACCGTCTCGTGCTCCAAGAACGGTCTTTTCTGAGAGACCATGTCTTTCAGAAACTTGATGTACCCGGGCATCTCTTGAAGAGCTTCTACCAATGGGATGTTGATATGCACCTTCTTCATTGTCTCCAGAAATCGTGCATATCTTTCGTTCATCTTGGTCTGGGCAAACCGCTGCGGATACGGCAGAGGCAGTTTCTTCATTGGCAGAGCGGGGGTGGCCGTCGATCGACGAGAATCAGCCTCGGTCGATGGATTCTTCGGCGCTTCGTCGAACGACGGAGGTGTTTCGTCGATCGATGGAGCTTCTCCTGAGACGGCTTCTCCTTCTTCCTCGGCTTCTCCTTCATCTCGGTTGTCTGTCCCTGCTTGCTTGGGCCTTTCATAAGTTTTGCCCCCTCTCAGAGTTATAGCGTTCACCTGATTCCTTTGATTCTGATTTTTGGGGTTGACCTGAGTGTTGCTCGGAAGTTGTCCCGGCTTGTGTTTAGTTCCTAGGGCATCGGCGATCTAGCTGACTTGATTTTCAATGATCTGTACGTGCTTTTGCATCTGATCGACCTTTGTGTTCACCCCCGAAATTTCCTGCTTCAACTTGGTCACAGTATCTGTGGAGCCTTCCATGAACTTAGCCAAAATCTCCTCGAGATTTGGCTTCTTCTTCTCTACTATCACTCCGTCTTGTACGGCGAATCCTGGTGGTGGTTGCTCTGCAGCTTGAGGATTTGCATAAGAGAATCCAGGATGATTCCTTGCGTGGTTGAAGGTATAGGGCTGGTTATGCTGCTGATTGTGTTGCTGAAATCCTCCTCGGTAGTTGTTTTGATAACCGCCCCTTTGAACGAAATTCACATCAGCATTGTTCTCCTCGATTGGCCCCTGCACTGCTTCAACTGCAGCAATCATTTTCTCTTGCTTCAGGTTAGCAAACTCTTCCCTGAGCTTTTTCAGCTCGGATGCCAAATCGGGTTGCTCGGCAACTTTTTCCACAGCTTTTTCCACTACTTTCTCGACAGCTTTCACAGGCCGAGTTGGCTTGTGGACCACCGTTGAGTGTTGTTGGCCATCTTTTGGAAGAACTCCATGGCCTTTTTCCCACTTTTCGTCATGATTGTGTCTCCAAGTGTGGTGTCCACCAGTTTGGCTGTTTTATCATTGAGCCCTTCATAAAACGCTTCAGCTTGTTCTCCTGGCGGAAAACCATGTCCGGGACAGGCTCTCAGCAGGTCTTTGAATCTCTCCCATGTCTCGCTGAAGCTTTCATCAGGCCTTTGAGCGAAGGGAAGAAGTTCCCTAGAAACTCGTTTCTCAATTCGGTCCACGTGCCTATGCTTCCTTTGTCCAGTGTCGTGAACCATGATTGTGCCTTATCCCTCAGAGAGAATGCGAACAGACGCATTCGGATGGCACTCTTGCTGACTCCTCCAATTTTCACAGTATTGCAGAGCATAATGAACTTGTCCAAATGCGCATAGGGGTCCTCAGTAGGTCTTCCTCTGAATTGATTTTGTTTCACCATCTGCACCAACCCGGTCTTCAGTTCAAAATTGTTGGCATTGATGCCAATCCTGAAGTCTGTCTCCTTGAACCGAGGTTTGTACCTATTCTGCATGGCTTCTTATTCTTCCTCATCGTCAGACTCTCCCGGAGGATCCTGGTTGTCATCCTCTCCATCGTCGGGATTGTCCTCGAATAATGGGTTTTGGCGAAGACCCCTTCCGTTCGGATTATCCCTTTCCAAATGGTATTGTTGAATTTGTGCCCTCATAGCTTGGACCTCTTGGAGAAGCACAGCCTGCTCCTCTACAGTTAGCACTTGCGGAGGCGGTGGTACGTTATCTTCCATTGTGTGACTACTCGAACTTTCCTAAGCACGCTTGTTCCTTCGGATTTTTCTGCAAGTAGCTTCAATGTCCGGATAGTAATAAAGCGGGTCCTTTCCTCTGGCTCTTGTACTCATGCACTACCTGTACAGCAAAGGAGGTAGTGAGGTAAGACTGAAAACAAAACAAACTGGAATAAGAAAACTGAAACGACAAAGGCGTCGATCGACGAGAACTAGCATCGATCGACGGAAATAAAACGACTTCGTCGATCAAAGCTAAATAGCTTCGATCGATGGGAAATACGAAAATGCGAGAAAATTCAGAAAATACGAAAATTACAGCCTAAAGCAATATTTCAATCACAGACTTAATAGTAAGATTAATTCTATTCCTTCCCCGGCAACGGTGCCAAAATTTGATCGCAGTATTATTTAACAGCGACTTAGCAGAGCTAATAATACAGCGGCAAAGATAAAATTATCGATCCCACAGGGAAAGAAGTAACGAATAACCTTTAAGTACTAAATCAGGCGTTCTTGAAAATATTGATTAGGAAAATCGGATGAAAAAGTTTTGGTTGTTTTGAAAATCGCAATCTTTGCTATCGAAAATTAAACAGGAAAATTAAAAGGCTTTTGAAGTAAAATAAGAGAAGCACAGATTCCAGGGATATCTACCTATCAAGTATGACATGTATGAATAAATTGATTAATTCCCAAATTTAATTCCTCTTCGTAGTGAAACATCAGAAAAGTATTACGAACTTCTTTGTTGGACAATTCGTAAAGTAGATTAGTAAACACGACATTCCAAGTACAAAAACCAACTCATGAACGAAAAAGATACAAAAACACTCTGAACATTACACAAACAGTCAAAGAACAATAAGATAAGTTGGTGAAAATCCTAACTTATCATTCATCATTAAATTCACAAGTAAATATACCCTCATCAATATCAATCTTACTCTTGGCCATTTTCATGAACGGTCTCCTTAACAATAGAACAGGCTTCCTAGATGTACGAAGTCCTGTGTCCAAAATAATGAGATCAGCCGAAAAAATAAAATCATCAACTTTGATCAAAACATCCTCTAAAATTACCCTAAGATACACAATTGATTTATTGGCCAATTTAATAACAATTTTTGTTTCTTTTAAAGGACCAAGATTCAATTTGTCAAAAATAGAAAATGGCATAACATTAATTGAAACACGTAAATCTAGCATGGCTTCTTGAATTTAAGTATTTCCAATAATGCAATGAATAGAAAACATACCTGGATCTTTACATTTTTAAGGTAGCTTTTTTTTGGATCATGGCGGACACATTTTCCCCCACCACGAATTGAGCTTCATCCTCAAATCAAACCTTCTTTGAGCGAAGATCTTTTAAAAACTTTGCATATCTGGGCACTTGCTTTAATGCCTCCAAAAACTGCATGTTGATCTATATCTCGCTGAAAAGTTTTAGCAATTCACGATCTTCATTTTCTTCGTTAGTTCTCCTCAATTGGCTAGGAAAATGAGGTTGTAGGAACTGAGTCTACAATAGGCGATGTGAATCGCCATTTATTTCTTAGCCCCAGATTTGATTTATAGAATATCAAAATAAATTCTATCGATCACAAAAAGTATATGCCCTATGCATGCTCCTATTTAATGTAATGCGTAGATTGAAAGGAATAACTCAATTCCTTTGGATAGAATAACGGCGGTAGATGGTTGATGGTGTTCCTACATATCAGATCTACTGATTTGTTCCCTTTCTTGATCAAAAAATCTGGTGAGGATGCACTATCGAATTGAAACTGCACTAGAGGAACTCGATTTCTCCTTTCCCTCCTACTACAGTAGCCGCGCACTCTCTGTCTCTCATTAGGGTTTTAGTTTTTGGGAAACTGTAAACCCAACTGTTATACGTGGATATGCGAGAGCTAATCTATTAATAGATTTAGAGGATGGGCTATTAGTGTTTAATATAACCTAATAGGCTCAAAGCATTATTGGGCCAGACCAGGGATCAAATGCAAATAATAAAGTAGACCTCCTATTAATTAATTCCATGTTCAACCCAGAACATAATTTATTAATAAACATTAATTCATGCCACCGGAGAATTAATGTTGACCTACCTCTTCATTACCACGTTATTAGGAATGGATTCCATTGACTTGGTTAATCCCCATATATAATGTTTCAAATATTCTTTAATTAATTCAGCATATGGCAATAAGATGGGATTAATTAATCTCTTATTATTCATGAGTCGTACCACTCAATCCTTATCGCTTATGCGTGAATCATTGATTTAGCCTTCAAGATTTAGCATAACGAACCTCGTGAGCTTCCCACGAAATGTCACCATCTTGAAACGAATGTGGTTATCAAAACCCAGCCTAAGGAAATCCCACACAAACTGCCATCACCTAAGATGCAAATATACGAGTACATGTAAGACTCTCCACCATAGCAAGTCAAAGTTACAGTCAACCCATGTGTGCCCCTCAGCCTTCAATAAACTTTAGATCTGGCCAAGTTACCGAGATCTTTACTCATTCATATGTCAAGTAGAATGGTTCATCTCACTGTTGATCCTATCAATACATTGAGATGTACCGGTCACACAAAATAGTCAAGGTACACCACTTATAGAACTTGTGTACCACAATCTAAACCGACAGCCAAACCAGAAGTTATCTCAGTTGTGATAACTATTTATATCTAGCTAGGTCCAATAATCAATACGATCTATTGTGATCTCTTACACACAGTATGATCTCCCTATCGACAAAATATTTGGTTGTGTTTGTTTGCATCGTATGATTGTTAATTCAGATAGGAGATGTTTATTGTAAGCCGTTAATGATTACCAGTATATCAAACATAACGTTTCCAAATATACCAATCATAATTGTTTTATGTATACAATTCAAACATAGGTGTCCTCCATGCTTCGGCCTTTAGGTCAACTGGCTTCCTCTTATTGTTTGGAACTTTTTTTTTGGGCTTTTGCGTCCTATGCCTCTTTAGTTGACTCCTGTTGCTAGTCCACCTATTGATGTGGATTGGGCATTTCCTTCCCACTCCTCCTCTCGGACTTTCTTCAGCCATATCTGCAATGATCTTGAGTACCTCATTGGCAGATTTGATTGTTGCTGTGGCTCTACAAGCCGTACTTAGAAATTTCTTTTCAGCTTTGCGTAATCCAGCTATGAAATATTTGACAAACTCTTCGTCGGCAATTCGAAGTTGTGGGCATCTTGCCAACTGTCGGTTGGATTGGGTACAATAGTCATATAAGCTTTCATTCTCCGCCATCCTTATGCGCCCAATTTCCTTTTAGCCATTTGGACCTGCACAAAAGGATAATAATTCTACAAAAAAATTGTAATAATTCTTGCCCAGAGGTTGCACATACCGCTGGTAAGGAATGTAACCATTCCCTTGCTCCATTTTGTGGAGTGAATGGAAAGGCGAGCATCTTGATGTAATTGCCCATATTACCATCACTGCGCTGAGTTGCACATATTATCTCAAAATCTTGGAGATGTTTGTGCGGGTATTCTCCTTGATGATCGTGGAACTTGGGCAAAACCCCTATGTAGGAGGATTATGTTCTTTCGGACACAGACAAAGTTATGCCCATAGGCTGCATGTTGAGATTGGCTGGAAAAGCCGATTCCGTTAGTGTTTTTGCAGCTTTTTGACCATCTACATTTGCTCCATTCCCAGCCATGACTTTAATTTCTAGAGGTTGTTGAGATTCTTCAAGATTTTCTTCCGAACATTCTTCTAAACTATCTTCATTAGATTTCTCCTTTTCTTGTCGTTGACGTCTTGCTTTTGCCTTATTCTGCCTTGCAGTTCTCTCAATTTTTGGACCGTAGACTAAATCTATTGCATGCTACATGGACATACACCAAAACAAACATAAACAAGAGAGGTAACATAAGGTTAGCTTTGTTGCTAATCCCCGACAACGACACCAATTCTAATGCGGTGTTGTTTTGCGTTAAGAATACCAAATGCCCAATTCTGGCCGCCAGGTTTATACTAGCCCATATGCTATGTAGATAGTCAAATCGAGTAAAGATCGATCCCTTGAAGAGTGTAGCCTTGCAACCTTCGGTGTCACGAGAATCAAACTAAAACATTTGTTTTATATTTTTTATTTAACTTGCAAATGCTCAAAAGAGAATATCAAGTATAATAAGGTATTCAAGGTGAATGAAAGTCAATATTAAGTTGAAGAGAATAGTGTTCATCGATTTCCTACAATTTGTCAGGTTACCTCTTAAGAAATTGTACTCGTCTCGACACCAGATACTGTCAGTACAAGGAGTGTTCCTAAGACAAAATGGACTACATGTAATGCCTAATGTTAGTAGGTTTGCACTAGAGTTCTCCCTCCTAGTCAATAATAAGGTTTCTACCGATTAATTCATACAAATGCCCAACTCCTGACGACTTGGTCTATTCACCTGAATAGTTAAGGCTAACCGTATTTGCCAAATTCCCCTTTTATTGGAGTTGTCCAGCCCAACCCTAGTGCTTTTGCAGTTGCATTAAGATCTGGGAACTTATTCTAACACTAGGTTAACGACACCAATTTCCTGCCTGGCTCAACCTAGCATACCACAATGGTTTTGCCACTCGTGAGTTCCCCACTTTGGTTGCCTAGTTCCTCTGACCCACTCAGGAAGCCATCCCGAATAGCCCAAATGGATAGGCTTACTAGAGATCCAGAAATCCCTAGGAATAAATCAAGAAGGAAAGATGATGAACTGAGACAGACTTGTCTCGACCAAGTTAGAAACACCCAAAACCTCAAACTTCTACATCTCAACTTCTCAACATATTAACTCATTTACCCTGAACTGGGCATTTAGCTAGATTAAAATAAACAAAATAAATAAAGATAAATGAATTAAAAAAACTTCATAATATTATTGAAGCAATAGGAACCTTCAATACTACAATGGTTTGGCTCTTCACGGGAATATATAAATGTTGATCCCACAAAAGATAAAGTTAAAACATAAAACATGAGATGATAAAATAAATGATGTTTATGGCTTTTATATTAGCCTTATTTATCACAAGCAACTAATTCCATGCAGGGAATATGCCCAGATTCCAATTGATGCGCTCCTTCCATATTTAACACCTTTCCATCCTTTGCCCAACTCGATCTTGTGAATTCCCCATTGATATTTGCTTCGGATTCTGGCATTCTGATTCTCGTAACAACTTCAACACTTTCCATTTCTAGTCTTTATGTCGAATTTCCCAATACAAGGAGGTGTTGTCAAATGTCTCTGAATATCCTAATTAGTCCCAATCCTCGGAGTAGCTCACTTGGGTAATTCCCCACAACAGTCCCGAAATAATCTGGAAATGGTGAATTCTTCCCTTTTCTCCATCTTGAAACAATTAAGCAAAGCGCCCCCGACTCTACTACACTAATAGACTAAAACACTAAATAAACGACATAAAAATAGACTCAAATGACGTAAAATATAGAATTGCATCTCTTGCATTTACCTCGACAATTCAACAAACATTTTTGCAGTCAATCTCGGTTGGTTCTCCATCCCTACTTCAACTTCTACAAGCTCTCTTCTCCTCCTTTGTTCTTCTAATCTCCGAGCTTGCGACCTTGTAATATTGTCCATAGAACAACTACTAAAGAGTTAGTCGACAATGGTGCCAAAACTTGATCTGGTATTTGTTTAAATAAGAAATACCTCACTTAATCTCATAAATATACAAGTGGACAAGTAAGAATAATCTAACATAAGGAACTTGATTCGCCTGCAATTTAATTACTAGTTACTACCTAGATATTAGATATCAAAATCTGATATGAAAGTGATTAGTGTTTACCAAAACTATAATTGAATTAGTTGAACCAACTAACAAATAACAACTAGCAACAATTCAATTGAAATCTAAAGCAATGAAACAATTCCTCAACAACAATAAATAATTAAAGATCTCCACACAACAAACAAACAATCAAGAGAACCAAGGAAATAAGTCAATATAGGAAATCTAGGATTTAGGATGTAACAATGAAATGGACATACATTAGATAACCGAACCCCAACAAAGCGAATTTAATCCCGATTGTCTTGATCAGTTCACCCTAGGATAGACTACCTCCTTAACTACCGGTAAATAGACCGTAGATCACCTAGAAAATTTAAACATCATGTTGTCATACCCTATGAAACTCCTAATTGATTGTGCATTAATGATCTACAAGCCCTTTTCTTCTCATTAGAGTGAACCTTTGCATGGATGTACGTTGGTCCACAATCAGAATTATGTTTTTGCAGCGGAATGTTAAATGTCTTGCACTTGTCTTGCTGAGGTCTCCACTCAGCAAGTTCTTATAAAATATTATTTTAAGCTCGTGAAATACTTAAGTTTATTGCAGATTATACACTAACACTTGATGTGTTGTGTTTTAAATTAACAGATAAGCAATGAAACAGTATGCAGTAAATAACACAAAGGTTATAGTGGTTGGAACAAATGTTCTATGTCCACTCGTCAATCGCTGACTAGAAATTCACTAAGATTGATTACAACAGATATGACTTGATCTCTAACTGCAAGCACTATTGAAGTCAATATTCTCAACACTTCTCAGAGTGAGGACACACCCCACAGCCTCCTGGAATGCTGGATCAAGAATTTTATAGTTCTTCCTTTAACTTCTCTCCTTCGCGGCGATAGCCCGTAATAGCCAACCTTGTAGATCAAGGTGGCAGCTAAGTTCTTTCTTAGACAGAGAGAACACAAAGAATAACCTTAGAAGGGAGCTTCTATAGTCTCGTGATGAACATGGTAGCTTTAGCAAAGCCTCGATCGATTCTTGACCGGATGTGAATTCGACAGAGTGTATGCGTGTATTTGCGTAATTGTCGCCAAACTTCGTACTTTGTAACTTTTATACTCTGTGAATCCTTCTATTTATTGATGAAGATTTAAACGTAAATGTTTGAATCTTTTGTCTATTAGACACTGTTGTCCGACCGCCAATCCTCGTTCTTTCTTTTTTGAAAAACTAAGAGGCTCTTCAGGTCTCTTGCTCACTCTTTCCTCATTTAGCCGACTTGTAAGAAAGAATATCTTAGTTAGCTTCTGGAAATTCCCTTTTTGTCTTTTGATAATTCAGCTTTTTGATTCAGGAGATTCCTTAAACTCTGGAGATTGAAGATCCTTTGATTTCGAGGCCTTAGATGATTGTTGATTGCTATCGGAATACTCTGTTGAAGTCGTTATTTTGTTTGCTCATATCTCAGCAACCTTGCTGAGATCCAGCAATATGTTCGCTACATTCCTTCATAAATTTGGTTTGTTCGCTGAGTGCCTTCAACAATCTTCACATGTTTGATAGCCTTCCGACATTTTGCGTGTTTGTTGAAGGATTCAGCAAAATTCTCATACTTTGCTTGAGTCTTCTTGCAATCTTCTCGCATTTTGCTGAATCCTTGAGCAAACTTCAATGATTATTTCTAACTATATTACAACTCAATCATAATCATCCTATATAGGACTTTTACGATTTTGACCCAATTCTAAAATTGCTAGAGACTAGATAATCTAGCTTTGATGCACCAAAACCAATACAAATAAACAATAAGATCTAATGGGTATAACATTCCCAACAATTTCCTCCTTTTTGTTGCGATCAAAGCCCTAATTCTAACTGCTGATCATTTGAAAGAGGACTTCTGAGTTTACAAAGTATATCTAGCAATTCTATTTCAGTATGTCAACTCTCTTAGACTCAGCAAGTGCTCGAAAAGGTTCCCCCTCAAAATACAAAGGGTATTGCTCGATAAAAACTTTGCATAAGTGAATGGCTTAATGAAATACTGAGAATTCAACAAGCAAATGGGCACAAGCAGCATTCACACAAATAAATTAGAGCAATACAAATTCAAACATACACACATACTCAGCAGTCCACATGCAATTTGCTGATTACACAAAATGTGTAAGTTCAGCTAAGCAAATAAGCAAAACTGGACAATGAGATGTTTTCGTCAAGATGGGTAAGTTTCCAATAATAATATCAACACCTAAATCAAAAAACTTACAAAAACTTAAAGATATGAAGAATTTACTGCTTCGTTGCTGAAGAGTTAGAGTCAGCATTTTTAGAGCTAGGAGATCCGGTGGCCTTGGTCAGATTGCTAATAGATTGCGCAGTGATCTTCATGAGTCTGTCCACCTGAGCATCTCGCTCTTCCTTCTTAATGTTCTCTCTCTCCTCCTTCTTTCTCCTTTCCTCCTTTACCTCCTCTTCTTGAAGCCTTCTCAGATCTTCCTCTAGCTTCCGAAGAGCCATAAGGCGAACTCTTTTCTCTTCTTCTTCTTTTAGCCTTTCTACTTCTTCAGCCAACTTCCAATCTTCCCCCTCTTTAATTACAACAAAACGGTCAAAGGAGGAAGATGAGAAGTCTTCTTGTTGTGTTTGCCGAAGCTCTTCTTTGGCCATTTATATCTTCTCCTCCACCTTGGCTTCCACCTTCGCATCCACCACTTCATCAATATACATCTGGATATCCCTATGGAAAGTACTAGACCTCAGAGGCTCGATAGTTATCACTGGGGATTCCTAAGATGTCATCATTTGGCTAGAAGTTATAGGAATGTCGGTAGATTGTGCTAACTCCTGAGATTGATCAACATTTAGATCAACATCTTTTTTTCCATATGCTCAAACTCGTTAGCAGCTTGTTCATCAGCAATTTCCTTTTCAACATTTGGAGTGGGAGGATCATATATAACCATTCTAGTAGGAAGATAGGCCAAAGTGTTTAGCAACCGCTCTCAAAATTCTGCCATCTTCCTATCCTACTCAGCTCGCTTCTTATCGGCATTC
Source organism: Plectranthus barbatus (assembly GCA_026898455.1). Classification (NCBI taxonomy): domain Eukaryota; kingdom Viridiplantae; phylum Streptophyta; class Magnoliopsida; order Lamiales; family Lamiaceae; genus Plectranthus; species Plectranthus barbatus. The sequence goes on along the minus strand of JAPKLW010000126.1, from coordinate 221,755 downwards.
TCCTTAGCAATTTTGACCAGCAACTCTGCAGTTGCAGCAGCCTGCTTCCTTGTTGCGGGAGACCTTAATACAACAGTAGATGAAGATGATTCAGCAAATGATGCATATGCAGATTGCGGCAAAGATTGGTCTTCAAATGCAGCGCAGGGCTCCTTAATCTTTCTTAGCCTGGCCACGACCTGCTTCTCAGTATATTGCCTAATGGATGTCTGATCTATCCAGTCATCAGCCCGGTCCTCACTTCTCCAGTAATTTAGACCCATGCGAGCCATCATGATTGCTCAACCGTCATAGTGAAGCTCATGGTTAGCATAGTCGAATAACCTCCACCTTTGGAATTCAGTCATAAGAAATTCAAAATCAACATTCTCTCCTGCAAACTTTGCTGCATAGGTATACTTGAACTCCTCAACCATTTGAGATTCATTGAAAGTACATATGTCCTTGGCCCATGGAATAAGATCTGCGTTCTCCTCATCTCTTACAGTCACTGGAGGACACCACGTTTGGCCCTGAAACGGCTAAGTGGTGGTCCCTCTAGTGCTACTCTCAGCATATTGGCATTTGAAGCCGTCTCTCCTCCTCCAAGCACCAGAGCTCTCTCACCAACGTTTGACCCTTCAATCATCTCGACCGCCTCCCCATCACTAGGAATATCATCATAGGAAATGCCAGAAACTTCAGGGGAGGAAGGAGCAATTGCACGCCTTTGCCATAAGGAGTCTATGATCTCCTTAAGTAAAGTAGAGGAATCAATAGTGTGGCCCATCCTGGGACTTTTGCTAGGTCAAGTCCTAGGGCTCGTTGGTACCTCTCATTCCTTTCCCACACTTTTTTCCTCATATTACTCGCCAGTTGTTCCGGGGTGGTTGCCCGATCTTGAGGTTGTTCAGCTTCAGCAACAAGGTCAAAAGCAAGTCATGTTTTCACTAAATTTTTCGGTAAATCCTCAGACATAACAATGCCTAATACATTTGCAAAAACTCACTTAAGAAAGTGTCGATCATACGCTGCATCTAATTTTGCTTTAGCTTCTGCAGCAAGGTTGGCAGCTGCTGCCTTCTCATCAACCTTCAACTCAGTCTCTTTCTTCTCAGAAGCTAATTTTTCAGCATCGTTTGGCTCAACATTCTCTCCTGCATATGCTGGCTTTTCAACTTGCTGAGCAGCACTGCTTTCACCTTGCGTAGCAGCCTGCTTGATAACCTCCTTAGCATTCTTCTTCTCAAGGCCAGCATCCCCTTGCGCTGCTGCCTTGTCTCCTTTAGATTCAGTAATTTACTCCCCTCCTTCCTATAACAAATTCTTTTCAACTACAATCTCAACAAATCGGTCTCCACCATGCGTGACTGGTTGTTCATTCGACACCACATTCTCAGCAACAACACTGCTTCCTCCTTGCTTTGCAGTCTGTTCTTTGTTAACTCCAGCACCAGCATCAGCTCCACCACTTCCCCCTTGCGCAGTGGTGGGCTGCTGAGGAAATTGACTCCCTTCTCCTTGCGTAGGAGTCGGTCCTCCAATCACAACTCCTTCCTTTCCAATATTCAACACTACAGGAAGATCTTCAAAAGCTCCTTGCCTCAACATCTTGTTAAACTCCTTATCGGGTCCCCTCGCTCAGGGTGTAGTGGTGAAAGCACCTTGCTTGGACCAAGAGATCACAGGTTCGAGCTTCCCTGGGGACATCTGGGTGTGTGAGTTTAATAGATGTATTCCTATTAAAAAATTCCTTATCGGATAAGGTATCGGGATGTTGGACAACTTCCTCTTCCTCAACAACCTTGCCTTTACCTGTATCAGATTTAACTTTCTCAACATCTTGTTCCTTCTCAGCAGATTGCTCTGCAATTTTCTCCTTAGCTACTAGCTCTTGTCTCTTTTTCTCTGCATGCTTCTCAGCACCAGCCTTCACCTACTCAAAGTTAGCATCCTTTTGCTCTAGAGTCATTTCCAACATCTTTTTCTTAAATTTTTTTACTTCCTGCTGCTTTTTCATCTCATTTTCTAGTCGTGCTTTATTTCGAGCTTCTTTCTTTCCTTGTGTGAAAAGTCTTCGCTCTGTGGTCTTGGTCACTGTGTTAGCAAGAGGGCCTTGTGGATTGTATACAATGTTTCGGATTGGAATTGTTGTATCCACAACCGGCACCCGAACCTTAATTGAGCTTTCTAGAAAAAGATCTTCCCTACCCTTCTTGATAACTTCCCATTCAGCAATTCCCACCTTCTGTCTCTTCCTATGCTGGGGGTTCACAGGAGTTCACTTCTTCTTAAGTAGAGGCTTTATTGTAGGATCTAACATGGTGAGTTTGGGTAGGTTCTCCATCTCTTGGAATAAGGCCTCAGTTTATGCCTTCTTCCTCTCTTCCTTAATCTCCTCAGCAGTCAACAGGATGGCAGTCTGTGGAATCAGCTCTCCTTTATCATGTTCCTCTTTCTCAGACACTAGAACATTAGGATCCACATTGCTTTTACCTTTCGGAAACCTCGAACGCTTGGTATCCTTTGGAGGTTTTTTTTTTGCGAGTGGGTGGCATATAATCTGTTGGCAGCAATCCTCTCCTTGGCATAGCTTCTCCTTGGGAATGAATCCCTCAATGAAGTGATTGATCTTGATACGAAAACTCACATCTTGAATAAAAAGATGAGTTTTCTTGATGTCCACATTCTTGTACACGTATGCCAGCCATTTGCTGTAAATGAACTGTACCCAGTTTCCTTGAATTTGATCCTCGATCGCCATCATCACAACAAACTTCTTAGCACTAAGCTCCGAGTGTGAGCCTGCTTCACATACCAACATGCTTATGACCATGATGGCCAAAGCCTTGACAGAGTCAATGAGCATCTTCAGAGGTGTGGCCACCTTTTAAGTTTTCTTGGCAAAGCTCTCCTTCTTCAATTGTAACCACCTCTGCTTCATCTCTTTAGTATTTTCCACCTTGTAGGAAGCTACATCTTTACCTTCGTTCCTTAGTCCATATTTAGCAGCTAAAATTTCAGGGCTCACAACAATCTTTGTGCCTAGCACACTGGTGGTGAAAAACTTCTCTTTCTCTCCAACCACAACCCTGGCAAAGAACTCAACAACCATGTGCGGTCGGAACTTCAAAGGCCCCGCAATCATGTATTTCATTAAATTATCACTTTTGAGCTTATTGATGATCCATGAGGAGAAATGACTCACACATAACGGTTTATACAAAATTTTATCTTTCTACACCTGTGCATCCCTCTTCTGTGCAAACATAAGTTCTCCAGGTTTCTTCTTCTTTGCAATGGATACAAGTCCTCCATATCCGACTATCTCATCAATGTGCTCCTTCTTGAATATCTCGGTGAATATGCGCATGAGTTGTTCAGGCATACCGAGAATGGTGGTTTGTCCTGAGGTTTTGGCGGGGGGACGGGAACGATTAGATGACTCCGCCATTTGAGATTCTAAATATTAGTCGACTGTAGGGTTGATGAACAAAGAACAGAGAGATTTCAGAAATTGGCTAAGTGTTTGAAATTGCAATAGGGTTTGCATACACCCAAATCATCTCCTTTTATACAATGAGATACAAATGATTTGAACAAACGGTTGGATCGTGCAACAGTTTGCATTCTTGACCACAATTTAAGATGTGCGCGCGTGGCTGATGTGGCATATTTTCATTTGGCACCACCCTGCGGTATGTAAAACCTATATTAAATCTCATTTTAGCAATCACTCTTCTGGATTGGATACTCCCACGTTTTGAGGGATTTTAAATGATTTGCTGGATTCTATTTGCTGGACGGTTACAGCAACCAAAGGCACTTTGTTGAGAGCTCGGACTCAGCAATCACTTGGGAGTCTGCTGACTATGTATATTTAGCAACCAATCCGGATTCTGCTGAGAGCTTGGACTCAGCAGACTAAATATCAATATAGACTTCAACAAATATTGTGATTAGCAATATGTCTACTAAGCAATTTATCTCAGCAACCATTAGCTTAGCAAACAAAATATGTCAAAATTAGAATTTTGCTGAGTAGCGAACTTGGAAAATGTGAGCTTGGACATACTTTAATCCGCATCAACTTCAGAAATCCAAGAAGACTAAAAATAGAATGAGAGCTTGGACTTATTCTTTCAACACATCATCTAACTTCAACAATCCGAGCTTAAGGCAAAGCTCTTTAAATTTGCTCTCTGCTAGAGGTTTGGTGAAGATATCAGCAAGTTGGTCTTCTGACCGAATGTACTCCACTGAGATGTCCTTCTTTTCCACGTGATCTCTAATAAAATGGTGCTTGATATCGATGTGCTTCTTCATCGAATGGTGAACATGATTATTCATGATGCACATTGCGCTGTTGTCGTCGTAGTAGATCGAGGCACATACGGTGCTAACTTCATAATCTTGAAGTTGTTGTTTGATCCACAGCACCTGGGTATAACAACTCGCAGCAGCCACGTATTTAGCTTCCATTGTGGACGTTTCTACCAAGTGATTCTTTTTGCTGAACCAACTGATCAGTTTGCATCCTAGGAATTGGCAAGTGCCACTGGTACTTTTTTGATTGATTCGGCAACCTCCAAAGTCTGAGTCTAAATATCCGACGAGTGTTACATCATCAGCCTTTAGATACCATATTCAGAGCGATTATGTTCCTTTGAGAAACTTGACAATCCTCCTTGCTGAATCCATGTGTGATTTCTTTGGATTTGTTTGATACCTAGCACACATGCTCACAACATATGAAATATCTGGCCGGCTGGCCGTAAGATATAACAATGAACCAATTTTACCTCTGTATGCTGTTGGATTTATGGATTCTCCTTCCTCATCCAAAGAAATTTGACATGTTATGCTCATGGGAATCCACAGAGTCTTTGTCTTTTCTGGACAGTATTTGCTAATGAGATCCTTCATGTACTTGTTTTGATGTATAAAGTTCCCATCGTTGGATTGCTGAACTTGTAGGCCTAAGAAGTACGACATCTTCCCCATCATGCTCATTTGAAAGTTATTCTGCATGAGCTGAGCCAACTTTTCACAAAGGGTTAAATTCTAAGATCTAAAAATAATATCATCCTCATAAATTTGCATGAGCAAGATGTCTTCAGCATCCTTGATCAAGAAGAGTGTGTGATCATTCTTCCCCTTTCTGAATCCATTGTTCAGCAAAAATTGTGATAGCGTCTCATACCAAGCTCTGGGAGCTTGTTTTAAACCATATAAGGCCTTTCTTAACCTGTAAACCTTGTCACCTTGTTCGAATCCAAGAGGTTGCTCCACGTAGACTTCCTCCTCGAGTTCACCATTCAAGAACGCACTATTGATGTCCATTTAAAATACAATAAAGTTACGGTGAGCAGCATATGCTAAGAATAACCTCATTGCTTCCAGTCGAGCTATTGGAGCAAATGTTTCGTCGAAATCAATTCCTTCGCATTGCGCGTATCCTTTAGCTACAAGCCTTGCTTTGTTGCATATGACAAGTCCATTCTCATCTCGTTTGTTCTTTAACACCCATTTAGTGTCGATCACTGATTGGTGTGTTGGTCGAGCCAGTAGATCCAACACATGATTGCGCGTGATTTCTGATAATTCTTCTTGCATTGTTAATCCAATCAGCAGGTTGAAGGGTATCAACAAACTTGGTGGGTTCTTGCTGGGATATGTAGCAAGGGAGCATTGCACTGTGAATGGCACGAACCGGGTCAAGTAAGATCTCCCAAGATTGCGTGTGCTTGGTGATCTCTCAACAACCACTTAGGTCTTTGCAGCTCAATAACCGGGATTGATTGACTGCTAGGTTCTGTGTTTTGACTTCCTCAAATAGGATAATCAACAAGTTGTAAGTTATGAGAGTTTTCAAAAATAATTACAGAGTTGTTATCTGGTGGAATGTTGTTTGTTGGGAGTCCATCTGCTGGATTAGCATTTGCTGGGATGATAACAAGTCTTCGCTCAGCAGATTGCTCCGGATTATTCTTAGCAACATTATCTTCAGCATTTCTTTCGTCATTTGGGGGATTTTCAACAACATCTTTGTTTTGCTGAATGTTTTCTTCTTCCTAAGTTCCACCTTCACTTGTGCTTTCCTTAGGATGATTTTCTGAGGCCTCAGCAGTACATGTTGCATCATCGGCCCTCTCGGTTGTTTGCTAACCAACCGAGGTCTTCAGCAGCGATGTGGATTCACTCATGAACCTAGTCAGAGCAATCGGTTCAGCTTCGGAAAAATTCGAGCCCGATTGTCCATTGATATCATTGGTCTCCTGAATCACATCTCCTTGCTCTTTCATGGTATTGTGCACTAATGTAGCTTAATAAAAAATAACATTACATATTATTTCCACAAGATTGGTGATCTTATTAAGAACTCTAACCCTTGTGAGAAGGGTGCCCATATCCTACAAATACCCCTTCGTCAGTTTTGGGAGAGAAAGTACTTAACTTTGACTTTCCATTGTTATGGATAAAACATGGAGAATCTAAAGCACGAATGTGAGCTAAGGAAGGCTTACAACCATGATAGATTTGGTAGGGAGTCTTGTGGAACCTAGCATTTAATCCACTTCGATTCTGCATGTAGCAAGCAGTTATTACAGCTTCTCCCCAATATCATTGACCGAGATTTGTGTCGGTAAGCATTGTTCGTACGACCTCCTTCAACGTTCTGTTCCTCCGCTCTGCTAAGCTATTTTGCTGGGGTGTTCGAGCAGTGGACCTTTCATTTCCTATCCCAGCATCGGTGCAGAAGTCCTTTAAAGCACCATTGCAAAATTTCGTTCTATTGTCCGATCTTATCCTCTTCACCGTGACCTCCTTATCATTTTGAACTCGAAGTATCAGCTCCGGTAGGATTATTTTAACCTCGTCTTTGGTTTTCAGCAACCTCACCCATGTGTACCTGTAATAGTAATAACAACTAATGAGTTTTTTTCACCTTCAATGGGTGGAGTTACTGGGCCGAATAAACCCATGTGCAACATCTCAATGATTCGCTCTGAAGTGGCCTTTTCTAGATTAGATCTGAAGGATGCCTTGGTTTGCTTCACTTGCAGGCAAGCTTTTCACACTCCTTTCTTTCTGAAGATTTCCTTGGGAAATCCTTCGACAATGATGTTCTTGGCTATGTAGTTGATGGTCTTGAAATTCAAATGTGTCAGCCTTCTGTGGCACAGCCAATTGGTTTCTTCTTTGCTGTATGCGATGAAGCATGTGTCTTGTTGTCCACTTTGCCAATCAACCACATATAGTCCTCCTTTTTGGACTCCTCGAAGCTTTACTTCATCTGTGGTCTTGTCAGCAATCTCGCATCCTGTATCAATGAAAGAAACGATATACCCATTTTCACTTGTTGGTTGATGCTCAGCAGGTTGTGCTTCAGGTTGTTGAGGAGGGCCACGTTGATTATACACATGCCATTTTGCTCTATGCACCCTCTTCCAATCACCCTTCCTTTTGAATTATCACCCAAAGAGATTGAAGGTCCTCTTACTTTCTGAAGATTTCTTCGTCTCCAGTCTTGTGTGCTAAGCAGCCACTGTCCAGAATCCATTCTTTTAAGTTCTTCAAGGTTCTGCTTGCTGGACCTTGTTCCAGCAAAATCAATGATTAATTCTTAGGTACCCGATCAACAACGGGTCTTGCTGGATTAGTTCTCTGGTTAATCCCTTAGGAATCCAGACTTTTGTGATCTTGGCAATCTTCTTGTCATCCCTCTTGATTACCTTTCCCTTCCTTTTAAAGTAATGCAACGAGTTAGCATGGGAGAGTGAAGTTGTGTGCTGAGCTTTTATAGTCTTTTGAAAACGAGTTAAGTTAGACTCAGACATCAAGTAAGTGTTCCTCTTACTTGGGGTGTTTGCTGGCTTTCTTGTAATCTCAGCATATTGCTTAGCCTAACTAGGTGAACGGTTCCTAGCAGATGGAACTGTCCGTTGGGTAATGTTCGAGGACTTTGCTGACTTTCTCTCAGCAGGTATTCTTTTCAACCTTTGCTGATTGGTCAGCAGGTGATTTTTCACTTGCCAATATTTCTGTTGAACATCATTTGCTGATTTCGTACTATCCCCTTTATCCCTAGCATTCTCCTAAACATTCCCAGTTGCAGGAACAAAATTTATGTTCTTTTATTGTGGGGAGTCAACATTGTTCAAGTCATTTTCTTCAAAACCAATTCCCCCAAAATCATTGGGACTTCTTTAAGCATGCAAAATCTCATCAAGAGCTCTCGTGCCTTTTGAAAATCTACATTGACATGGTATTTGCACTGAGTTTCTTTCTTTAAAACTAATATCTCCTTTTCTAAAATTTTAAAACTTCCAGTGAAAATGGAGAATTCAGTTCTAAGTTACAAAAGTACCTTGTCTCCTGATATAGATGTTTCAATCTCATTGGTCAAAATAGAAAGCTGAGATTTCAGCGAGGAATTTTCATTTGCTAATGAATCCTTTAAAGCATGAAATTTTTAAAACTCTTTTAAAAGAAGATCCATGGTTATATCTCCCGAGTCAGATCAATGTGACTCAGTAATGTCGTGCAGGTTTACTTAACTAGACGTTGCAGACATAGTAGAATATATTACCTGATCATTTGTGACTGTTAGGGCTGATTCAGCCTCATGTTCTTTGTCAGCATCATCATCAGCATTTATCTTAGCCATGAACACCGTTAGAACATCTTCTTCATCTTCATGTGAAGAATAACTACCATCATCGTTGTCGGGAATATCTGGAATTTTTATTCTGGTCAGCAGAGCCTTAGTGACCTCCATAGATTCACGCCTTTCGAATATTTTCTTCAATATCTCCCTTTCTTCCTTGTCAACACGACGAGAACGATCAAATTTGAGATTATCAGGGGAGTTGCATTCAAAGCACGATCTCGGAGTCCTCTTTGCTTGGCGGCTCTCTCCTGGCTGGGTTTGCTGAGTTTCCTCTTTCTTAGCCTTAGCCTTATGGAACACTCAGTCTCTTTCAATTATGACCCACTTGCTGATGTGGTCTCCTTTGCTAGATTGGATTGAGTTGGACGACCTGTGTGGAATGGCTTCTTTATTTTCCACTTTTTAGTGACTCAGCGAATACCTCTTTTTTTGTTATCTTCAGAAGGTCTCTCTCTTTGAGACGTGTCACTTTGACAAACCAATCTTCCTTAGGCAACTTTGAGATTACCTTCACATTTACGTCAACAAGATCATACTCTCGTCCGAAGTTTTTTAACTCACAAACGATAGAGATAAACCTTGCTTCCATCTTTTTAATGGTTTCGCCAGGAAGCAGTTGGATTGATTAGTACTCATGCACGCATTGTTGAAGCTTGTTCAACTTCATCTAATCTATTTTTTGACATAAAATGCCAAAATAGTCCCAATTTGTTTGGCGTTTTTATATTCCAAAGCTTCGACCATTAGAGGATCAAGTAGGGCTATCTAGATCAATTCAATAGCTACAGAACCTAGTTGTGAGCGTATTCGATCTTTGCTGGTCCACTCAACATATGGCCTATCTATCAATTTTGGTCCTTCTGCATTCTCAACAATTCGAGTGTTCACCGTAGTGATTTTGAGTGGTCCTTTTTTGACCATGTACGCCTTTTCCCGGTGAACATTCTTTAGATTGATCAATGACCTCTTTTTCTAGAAGTTGTAAATTTTTGGAGAGTAATTTATCGATTTTATGTTGTTCGCACTTTCACGTAACCTGAGCTTAACACAAAAACACAAGAAAAGTGCAAGGAAAATCGATTTTGTCCTAAGCGACTCAGAAGCAGCTTGTTTGTAAAAACCAACTGCTCTGATACCACATGTTGGTCCCCGATCAGAGTTATGATTATGCAGTGGAATAGCAAATGTCTTGCACTTGTCTTGTTGAGGTCTCGACTCAGAAAGTTGTTATAAAATATTACTTTAAGCTTGTGAAATTCTTAACTTTATTGTAGATTATACACTAACACTTGATGTTTTAAATTAACAGATAAGTAATGAAATAGTAAGCAGTAAATAACACAAAGGTTATAGTGGTTCGAACAAATGTTCTATGTCCACACTTCAGTCTGCTCACTGGAAATTCACTAAGATTAATTACAACAGTCTGGACTTGATTTCTCACTGCAAGCAACTCCTCTGTCTTGTCACAATGCACCTTCAAGCACCTTTGACGTCAATCTTCTCAACACTTCTCGGAGTGAAGATGCACCTCGCAGCCTCCTCCAATGCTATATCAGGAATCTTATAGTTCTTCCTGGAATTTCTCTCCTTTGCGATAGTAGCTCGTAATAACCAACCTTGCGGATCATGGTGACTGTTAAGTTCTTTCTTAGACAGAAAGAACTCCAAGAATAACATTAGAAGCGAGCTTCTTTGGTCTCGTGATGAACACAATAGATTTATTCTTGATTGGATGTGAATTCGACAGAGTGTATGCATGTATTTGCATAATTGATGTCGAACTTCATTCTTCATAACTTTTGTACTCTGTGAACCTTTCTATTAATAAACGAAGATTCAAACATAATTTTTTGAATCTTTTATCCGTTACAAATTTTTTGTCCAACCGCTAAACCTCGTTTTTCCTGTTCTGAAAAGCACAGAGACTCTTCAGGTCTCTTCTTCATTTGATTGGCTCTTTCCACATTTAGCTGAATTGTCAGAACATATCTCTTAGTTAGCTTTTGGATATCCCCTTTATGTCTTTTGATAATTCAGCTTTTAGATTCAGGAGATTCCTTAAACTCTGGAGATTGAAGATCCTTTGATTCTGCGGCTTCAGATGATTGCTAATTGCTATCAAAATACTCTACCGAGGTCGCTATTATGTCTGCTGTGGTCTCAGCAACCTTGCTGAGATCCAACAATTTGTTCGCTATATTCCTTCAGCAATTTGGTTTGTTTGCTGAGTGCCTTCAGCAATCTTTACATGTTTTCTAGCCAACCGAGATTTTGCATGTTTGTTGAACCCTTCAGCAAACTTCTCGTACTTTGCTTGATTCTTTTATAAATCTTCTCCTAATTTTGCTGAATCATTCAACAAATTTCAGCGATCAGTTCTAACTCTATTACAACTCGATCATAATCATCTTATACAAGACTTCTACAATTTCGACGCAACTCTAAGTCTCTAGAGACTAGATAATATAACTTTGATGCACCGAAACCAATAAAAATAAACAATAAGATCTAAAGGGCGGTTTGATCGTGGACGCTGATGGGTAACACATCTTATCGATTCCTCTTGCCAATTTTGTTATTAATTGTGATTGTTTCGTAGTCGTTTAGGTTGTTTAGAATTGTTGTGTGATTGTGTGATTGTGTAATGAACCCAAGCTAGACTTGAGATCTACTTTAGATGAACTAGTGAAGTTTGAGTCCTACTAAAACCTATGATAGGGTGAAATCATAGATATCAAAGCATGCTTAGGTTGAACTTTTGAATTGCCGAGCTTTGCGTGTGGTTAATGCTTGAGACTTGACAAAAAGTCGTGAGAATTGAGTTTCGACATTGTCATATATTTTCGGTTGTGAGAGGTGAGATTGAGAGTGAGAAATCTAGAACTTGCATCCGTTCTCTATCTATTAGCATGAGCTTTTGACTAGAAAATTATTTTAGGCTATCGATTCTTAATCCTTCCTCAAACATTGGGGGTATAAGGAGTTATTATTGATCATTGTTTGCCTTTCATACCTTTGTTCCCCGTGATTGAGCTTTAATGAAGATTCTTCTTGATATAATTAGGAATAAGTTTGGGGGATGTGAGTATGAGGGTGAATACGGTGTTGTGAGATTGATATGGTAATTGTTTGGTATGATGGTTGAATTAAATCCCATTTAAAGAGGCAAGGAAAGAAAGGAATTGAAAAGGAAAGGTGTAAGTCTTGAAAAATTAAGCACCTACAAAAAAATTATTGTTAAAAGAAAAAAAAAGAAAGAAAGAGTTGTGAATCAAATAAACCTCGAGATTAGTGGTTTGAAGCATTTGATTCGGGGTTTTTGAAATTTGAGGAGTTTAGTTACTTTGGCCTAAAACCACCTATCTTCTAGATAACCACGCTATAACCAAAACAAAGACCTTTTTTATTCTAGAATCTAGCTCGTTGTAGTATAGTGGTGAGATAGGATGCAAACGTATGAAAATCAAGCTTGATATCTCGTGCTTGAGTGAATTGTCCCTAAACACGAGCGGGAGTGTATTTCATTTCTTTTATCTAATTTGTAGAGAGGATTGAGTCTCTAGCATTAACCATATCACAAATTTAGGTGATAATCTCGTTTCATGAAGGCATGCTAAGATAGATATGATGAGCTTTGTGGTATTACACTAGGTAGGATGATACTTTTCGTTGTTTTAATTGAGGACAATCAAAGGTTTAAGTTCTGGGGATTATGATATGTGTGTAAAATGACCGATTTATTGATGTGTTTGAGTTTTCATTTGCATTCATTTTACTCCCATATCATATGTTTTTCGTGTATATTTGTCTTGTTTTCGTGTTTTGTGTGTTGGTGCTGTGTAGGGACAATTGACCCAGACATTGTTTAAGCATGGACAATACCGACCCGGATGAAGCAGCGGAGGAGCAGCGTGATTTCAGAGCCAAATCCCGGTCCGGACATTTCTGGTTTCGGTTGAGATTTGTCTCTGTATGGCAGAGCTCAACCAAATCCCGGGCAAACCCGGACATGTTATTTTTGTGGATTTTTAGTTTTGAAGCATCCGGGTCAAGCCGAAATCATCTAGGGTGAGATGGAGATCTGGGCACTTATTATAAAAGTTGAAAAGTCGACTTGGGAAAAGACTTTTGGCAAAAATTAAACGTTTACACTCTTGTTCTCCACTTCCCACTCACTCTAAATCTCATCCAAGGTGGATCTAAGGCCATCCAATCCAATTGGAAGCTTGAAGATGATCAGGACATAGATCAAACCAAATCCAAGCATTTGGGGGAAAATTCCCTCTTGGTTTATCTTTGTAATGGATTTATGCATTTTGTCTTTTCAATTGAATCGAATTAAAGGATTGTCTAGCTTAATATACCTTTGGATGTTGGTGGATTGAAACATTGAATCGATTGATTGAGTATGAATAGAATGTTTACCTCCATTCCTATGATTGCACTCACTTCAGCTTTTGCTTAAATCACATAACGTAGGAACTAACCAACTATGTGTGTGCTAGACATCGAGATTGCAGCCAATATGCAGGTTGAGGTGTTGTGAAAAGTGTAGATGCATATACGTTTTGATCCAATCCCTGTGCGGAGATTGCCTATAGGTCGAGAACTTACCATTTTTTTGGTGTGATATTAGGTGCCATAACGTAAGTGTTTGTGTATCTAATTTTCTTCTACTCATCTTGTCGGTGCTAAGGGAGATAGGAAGTATAGTGTAGGTTGATCATCTTTGAATGGATTAAGTGTTTATTTGCATCATTCAAACCAATTTTTTTGCTTCAATGTGGATATCTAACAATGTCCTTTGTTCATATTTGTTGAAATTTCATACCTTGTGGTTGATGTCTGTATTGCAATAGTGTGGAAGTGTGAGATTGTCAATGATGAATGTTTCATGTTTAGATTTTAGCTTTGGTAGATAATTGATTTACTGTCATTGCCTAGATTAGATACAAACTCAATGACTTAATCATTCTTAGATATGAAAGCAAAACATAACTATCGAGTATTCTTACGGTCGAAGGGTTGAAGAACTTGGATTGATATTATTCTTGCATACGCAGTAGAATATAATTAGCTTTTTGTTGTGTACTTGATTTGTGTAGTAATTTTGTTGTAATAGATAAGATAGAAAGGCAGAAATGGGGGAAAATTCAGAGAGAAATAAGAGAGAAGTTTACTGATATTTCATTTCTTGTCTGCGGAAACACAAACTTTTCAGATAAATACATCAAACCTAGATAAAAGAAAAGGCAACAATGCCCTTGATTGAATTAAAACATGTCCTAAAATTAATTAATAAGATAAACGGAACATATAAAGAAACAAACCCAGATTCCAAACCCGTTAACATTCAATAAATTCCAGCCCAACTTCAACTCCAATCCAAAATCATTTCCAGCCCATCTCAAACCCAGACCCCTTACTCGTGACTTCTCCTGCCTCCCACTCCAGACTTGCATCAGATTTAGATGGTGACAAAAAGGAATTAAACCCTAAAAATCCAATCTTTACCCCAACATTCTCTTCTTTCTCACTCGCCGCAGCACCTTCATCTCTGACCAATTCCTCCAGCTTCCCTACCTCCCCTCCGATAACAAAACCTTCTACAACACTTTTGTTACTTGATTTTAGTGTGCATCACACAACACCGCCACGCCCAAGAACTCGCACGCGGTGTCTGCTGCCCACATCCGACGACCCCGATGCCTGCCTCCACGGCACACCCATCGTCATTGTCGGTGTTGCCGCCTGTGGGATGCGACACAAGCCACCTTGCTGCTGCAAAATAAATTGCGAGCAGCCTTGACATTGTGCATGGAACCCGCGCGCAGTGACCGCATAGACGCAGCTCCACGTTTGAACCCTAGCCACCGCCAGCTGCGCCTGCCTTTCCCACCACCTTCAAGCGCCTTGCCAGACCACCTGTTGCTCGCTGGAGACTACTGCAACGTGAGGAAGAAACGGGCACAACCCAACCACGTAGCAAAATAGAATTGTGCCGCACTGTTGCCACCCGTCGCTGCAGCTGGCGTCACCACTACTGTCCTGAACAGCCACACTATCGTGTTCATCGTTCATCGTTTCTTCATTCTTTCATATCTCAGATTTTATAGATTTGAAAAAATAAAAATAAAAAATAGATCTAGATCTATTACATGATTTTTCTATCAAATCAAACCACAGATTTTCTCATGGTGATAAAAAAATCCAAAAATGAGAAGGCAACGAGAACAAAACCATCTACGATAATTCAAATCCATCCACAATAAATATAAACATATATATTTATTCAATCTTAATTTATTTAAGATAGAGCCTAAAATTTCAAACTTGGTTCTGATACCAATTGTAGGATTTGAGTCTACAATAGAAAACGTGAGTTGTCATTTATTTCTTTAGCCATTTGGATCGTTCTTAGGGTATTGAAAACAAATCAGATTGAATAAATCTGGCGAACCCTATGCATGCTCCTAATATTTAATTATAGAGGATGGATCTACGAAATACCTGAACTCCAGCGACTGATCTATAGATCTAGATCGGAGATAACTACAATGAAGTAGATCTGGATGTGGGGTCGACCAAAGCTATCGTGTTCCAACAGATCTGATCTTCTAATCTGTTCTCTTGCTCCTAGGAGATCTGATGAGGATATGCTACCGAGTGGAATCAAATATCCGGAGGAATCGATCACTTCCTCCCAATAAAACAGCCTTCCATTAGGTTTCAGATCATAACAAGTATCTAGAGATCTGGCTCAGTCATTAGTTAATTAGAATGACAAATCTCATTGTTGATCCCATCAATACATAAAGATGTACCGACACATCAAGTAGCTAGGATAAGCTCACTTATGAATTGATGTGCCGCATCCTATACCGATAGCCTATCCAGGAACTGTCTCAACCATGATACTGTTTATATCTCGCTAGGTCAAATGATTCATATGATTCTTTGTGATCTCCTACACACCATATGATCATCACTATAGACGAGATAATAGGATATTATAGTTCGTATCGTATGGTTGTTATATCAAATAGCGACTATGTTGGTGTAGCACATTTATGTTGACTAGTGTATCAAACAAACACACTTAATTATAAAAGTTTTTATTATACAATCTCAACATTTACCCTTTATCTCTATTTCAAAACTGCCAAAAGTTCTTCACCAATTCGATTTCCCCATTTTTATAGTAAGGCAATGCACCAAAATTTTGCCCAGGACAAGAAAATTTCGACCTTGATGGCCAAAATCTTAGAAACTTCCAGAAAATCCTGCATTGGTTCACCATAAACAAATTGGGTTCGGTCGAAATTTTCCCTCCGTAGTGAAAATTTTGACCGAGACCAGAATGGGTTGGGTCAAAATTTTCCCTCTGTATTGCAAATTTCAACCGAGACCAGAATGGGTTGGGTCGAAATTTGCACTAGAGAGGCAGAATTTCGACCGAACCCAAACAGGGTTGGGTCTATATTTGCTCTCTGTTTCACCCCTTCAACTCTTCACACCCAATCTAGGTCAAAATCTTTTCAACATGTGCCAAATCTGGGTTGAAATCACTCCAAAAGTTTGCCTTACTTGTGGATTTATGCTCAAATGCTCACCTACATAACTCTAAAGCAAACAAACTCGAAAACTCATGAAATCTACACAAAAAATTATGATATGTGGTTGAAATAAAAATAAAAAATCAAAATAATGCATCAATAATGTGTTCATTTCACACACATATCACCTCTAAAAATTAAAATTTTCATATTCAACCCAGAATACAATAATTAATTAATTGTGATTCGTGCCACAACAGAATCAATACTAACCTAACCCTTTGTTAGCTAGTTATGAGGATTGAGTTTCATGGGCTCAGTATATCCCTATATTTAAGGTAATAGACTTTCATTAATTAATTTAGGCTTGGACAAGCCTACAAATTAATTAATACTCCCTCAGTCCCCCATAAATAGTCCACTTTGACTGGACACAATAACTTATATTTTTGAGTGGTAGTGGAACTAATATTTTATTGACGAGTGTTAAAATTTTGCCCTTTTAAGATAGTGGACTAATATCATGGGATGGACAAAAAAGGAAAAAATATTGCCTAATAATGCAGGGCGGAGGGAGTATCTTTTATTCCTAATATATACCATTCAACATTTTTACTTATATTGAACTAAATAAGCTTGCAAGACTTTAGCATAACAAACTTTTTGAGCTTCTTTGGAAATGTCACTATCTATACTGAATATGGTTTCGTAATTACAGAACTAGAAGTAATACACAAGTTTTCATCCCCCAAGATGCAAATATACAAGTATATGTAACATAGCATCTGAACGTGACACAAAATTGTTTATACCTCTAGAACTTTCATTAGGCTTCAGTTATCATCAAGCCATTGAGATCAAAATTCTTTTAATGTCAGATTAAAGAATTGATCTCACTGATGTCCTATTTATACGTACAAATGTACCAGCATATCTTGTAACCAAGGTAAGCCATTAAATATTGATTGTGCTGCAGCCTAAACCAACAATCTATTATGTGACTATTTCAACTGTGATAACTATTTATATCTTGCTAGGTCAAGCGATCCATATGATTTTCTGTAATCAACAACACACCATACGATCTATCCATCGAGAAGATAAGAGGATAAAGTCATTTGCAATATATGCTCATTAATTCAGATAGTAGATGAAATGCAACAATGAGGATTCCCAATATATTAATCAAAAGTTTTTCATAATACACTATTCACAATTCTTTCAATATACAAATCCATCAATATCTTCACAAAGCCTCTCTCAGAAGCAAGATTCAATGAACTTAGCAGGAAGGAGATTGAGTCCAAGCTCTCAATCATGATACTAGTCCTTGAAGGAATGCAGATTACATTCGAATCCAAGCTTTCTAATGTTTGTTTTCATGAAGTAGTGGAATAAAATTGGGTCTCTACTTCTAGTTTTACTTTGCTAGTGAATTTTAGCGACCAACTAATGCTATTCAGAATGCAAAAATAACACCATCTAGCTTCTCCAATCCAGTAATTTACTAGAGACAATTTCATAAATTACTTAACCAGCTCTTGTTGGCGGTCAACCAGCAAACCCTGAAGTCAAAGGTAGGAGATTTGAACTGGAGGCTTCAACTGCACGCAAGCATTTACTGCTACATTAAATGGACATTAACGTCTATTTAAATAATAGTGTGCCATGACAGCAAGATCACGCATGCAATACCTGGGTCAGAATGTCAATAATTGGAGGAAATCTCAGCCATTCAAATCCAAATCACCTAGAAATTTGAGCTGTGAATTCGTGTTCATGCTATTCGCTATATATAGTGTTGGAACTGAGTCTACAATATACAACGTGAATTGTTTTTTATTATTTCAGCCATTTGAATCGTTCTTAGGGTATCAAAAATAAAGCAGATTGAATAAACCAGGCGAACCCTATGCATGCTCCTAATATTTAATAGCCAAGGAAAGATTTACGGAATACCTGAACTCCTGCTTCTATTCTCTAGATCTGGATGTGGGATCCAATCAACGTTGTTGTGTTCCAACAGATCAGATCTTCTTATTTGTTCCATAGCTCCTCGAAAATCTGGTGAGGATATGCTACCTTGTTGACTCAGAAGACTGGAGAAATCGATCACTTTTTCCCTTCTTGATTAGCCAGTTGCCCCTCTCCCTATATTTTCTCTTAATTCTCTACTGTTGTACTGAATTTTGTGTGTGTTTTATTCATTGATCTAATTGAGAGAAGGGTTTTGTATAGTATTAGGGTTTGGAAACCCTAATACTAATGGGCTCTGAGCAGTTTGTGGGTCAAACTAGGGATCAAATGCAAATAATAAAGGGGGGCTCTCCTTATTACTTAATTCTATATCCAACCTAGAACATAAAACATTAATTTGTTTTCACCAAGGAAATCAATGCTCACTCTCCCCTTTATTACCATGTTATTTGGAAAGGGTTGCATTAAACTTGAATGATCCACATATTTAAGGTTCCGGACATTCATTAATTAGTTTGGCTTATGACAATCAGCCACAATTATTTAATCTCTTATTTTCTGAGTAGTGTCACTCACTCCTTTTCACTTATGTGTGAATTAATTATTCAACGTGCACGATTTAGCATAATGAACCTTGTGAGATCCTCAGGGAATGTCTTCTTATTGAAACGGATATGGTTACGTACATGTCTAGCCTAAGCAGGCCACACACAAACCACCGCACCCAAGATGCAGATACTAGAGTACATGAAAGACTCGTCATCATAGCAAGTCAATGTGTTGTCAACTTGTGTATGCCCCTTAGCCTTCCATTAGGTTTAAGATCATAAAAAGTATGCGGAGACCTAAACATTCATATGTCAATGAGAATGGCACATCTCACTGTTGATCCCATCAATACATAAAGATGTACTGACACAACAAGTAGCAAGGATAAGCTTGCTTATAAACTGATTTGTTGCATCCTAAATCGACAACCTATCCAGGAATCGTCTCAGCCGTAATATTGTTTATATCTCACTAGGTCAAAGGATTCATATGATCCTCTGTGATCTTCGACACACCATATGATCATCCCTATAGGCGAGATAATAGGATAGTATAGTTCGTATCATATATTTGTTATATCAGATAGCCACTATAACATATTTATGAAGACCACTGTATTAAACAAACACACTTAATAATAAATATTTTTAGTATACAATCCAAATAGATTGAGCCTTGCTTTGAGACGTTTCTACCGAAATGGAGGCATTAGAGTTTTAGATTTCGCCACAAATGATGTTTAGGGTGGAAGAGGGACAGATCTAATTTTCGGCCAAAATTATCTCTATTTTGTCCGAAATCCTGTGGACTGAGATCATTACTTCGACCAAAATTAATTTGATTTTGGCCGAATTGGATTCTTGTAAGAAATTAAGAAATTTGGGGCAGAGCAGGATTTTGACCGAAATCATCCTCCTTTCGGTCTAAACCAGTCCTACATGTAGAGTGGGACTGAGACTCATTCTGGGCAAAATCTCTGAAGGGTAAGAAGCCATTTTGGGCAAATTGCTCGAGAACTATTCATAAAAGGGAGAAAAAAGGGAGATTTCTGGGCATTGGTCAATTATTTTCTCCAGCCACCTCCATAACTTTCAACTACTCATTTTGGATGAACTTTCGAGTCAAATTTTCCTAAAGTGGAGGATTGTGAAGTGGAGATCGAAGATAAAGCTAGGGAAGCAACAATTGAGGAAATCCAAATTTTATCTTTCAACTTTGTAACGGATACTATATCTTTTGTAATTCATTTTGTTCCAAAACAAGGTATGAGTGGCTGAACATTAGTAGGATTTAGGTATGAGTCTTTCATGTACTCTATACCAGCATCTTAGGTGTGGCGGTTTGTGTGTGGCCTGATTAGGCCGGACATGCAGGTAATCATATCCATTTTAGGATGGGGACATTCCCTGAGGAGCTCACAAGGTTCATTATGTTAAACCCTGCAGGTTATATTATTAAATTCAGGCATAAGTGAAAAGGAGTGAGTGGTACTACTCAAGAAATAATTGATTAATTAATTATGGCTAATTGTCATAAGCCAAATTAATTAATGAATATCCGGAACCAAAAATATGTGGATTATTTAAGTTTAATGCATCCTGTTCCAAATTATGTGGTAATAAAGGAGTGAGTCAGCATTGTTACCGTGGTGAAGGTTAAAACATTGTTATATTAATTAATTATGTTCTGGGTTGGACATGGAATTAATTAATAAAGAGGGCCCACATTATTATTTGCATTTGGTCTCTGGTCTGTCCCACAAAATGCTCAAAGCCCATTAGGGTTAAGGTTTGCAAACTCTAGCACTATAAAAGCCCTTCTCTTTATCAGATCATTGAGTAATTTAATATTTAACACAGAATATTAAGAGGAAAGAGAGAGGGGGGCGACGACTATTTCAGTGGGAGGAAGTGATCGATTCCTCCGGATCTCTGATTTAACTCGGTAGCGTATCCTCACCAGATTTCCAAGGAGCAAGGGAATAGATCAGAAGATCAGATCTGTTGGAACACGATGGCTTTGATCGATCCCTCATCCAGTTCTACTTCATCATCGTTATCTTCGATCTAGATCTGTAGATCAGTCGATGTAGTTCAGGTATTCCGTAGATCCATCTTGTGCAATTAAATGTTAAGAGCATGCATACGATTTGCTAGATTTATTCAATCTGATTTGTTTTCAATACCCTAAGAACGATCCAAATGGATAAAGAAATAAATGACAAATCATGTTGTCTATTGTAAATTTAAATCCTTCAAAAAAGAGGCGGTTATTCACTCCTAATCACTTCCAAACATCTCCAAACATCAAATCAAGGGAGAATCAATACACTATCCATACAATTAGATGCGAATTGAGGAGGAACTTGAAGATCAAACCACGAAAATCAACATCTGGGGGAAATACTCTTCGCTACCTTCTCTTGTAATGGATTCATTTACTCTTGTAAAGGAATTGAGATCAAACAAAGGTATGAGTGGCTAAATATTTGTAGAATATTGGTTGAATGATGCTTTCAATCTATTTAGTTGATTGAATGATTGTTTACCTTCTCCTAGTCAATTGCAACACACTAGAGCTTTTTCATAGTCAATTAGTGTAGGCATTAACCAACTATTTGATTGATTGACATCAATATTGCAGCCATTCCGCAGATTGAGATGT
The DNA here is from genome assembly GCA_026898455.1 of Plectranthus barbatus. Taxonomy (NCBI): domain Eukaryota; kingdom Viridiplantae; phylum Streptophyta; class Magnoliopsida; order Lamiales; family Lamiaceae; genus Plectranthus; species Plectranthus barbatus. The sequence continues at coordinate 200,353 of JAPKLW010000126.1, read as the reverse complement.
CGTGATTATTGTGTTTGCATACAAGTGTTGACCCAATCCTTGTGCGGGGATAGCTTGTAGGTCCATAATCTACGAACCTTTGGGAGTGAGATTTGATTCGATGATGTAATAGATTGAGAGTCTTATCTCATCAACTTCTAATTCACCGGTACTAAGGGGATTAGATAGTATAGGGTGGATTGATCATTACTAGGAGAATTAAAGTTGGTTTACAACATTTTATCATCCTTGTTGGTTCATTGCAATGTTCATACCAATATCCTCTTTCTCTCATTGGTGAATTCTATCAATTGGTGAGATTCAAGTGTAGTGTTTGTGAGTTTACAATGGTAATTGAAACATTTAGTTTCTTAGTGATTATTAGTTAGTTTAGATTTAATTTCTTTGCCTAGATAAAAACTACTTGGATATAAGCAAAAAACAAAAGTAACCAATACTCTAAGTAGGCAAAATAAGAACTTGGATTGACAAATTTTATTCTTGACTCGCTAGAGGTTAGGTTGATTTATTAATCAAATTTTTAGCGTATCAAGAGGCCTTCTTTGTTATATGAATACTGGTCCCTGGTCTGGCCCATGAAAAAATCAAGCCCATTAGAGATTACAATCCTACTATAAACACTCCTTCAGTTCCATTTATTACTTGTTCACAAGTTGCAAATCAATATAGACCATAATAGTTAGGAGCTGATAGGTGACATAATCTGAGAGGGAGGAGGATATTATGTTTATGGATTGGTGCAATATCCAGAGAGAATCTTCACCATACATTCAGATAATGAGCGAGGGATGCAAATCATAAGATTAGATCTGGAGGGTCTTTTTCTTATTTTCTTTCTTTATTCTAGATTTTTATTAATTAAATCAAATATTTAATTCCTTCTATTATAGGATTGAATCTTATTGCGTAAGAAGGATTCATAAGTCTAATAACTGCGCAAGTTCTAAGATATTTTACCCTAGGTATTCCACACATCGCTATTCATTGCATTATTTTATAATAGGAGCATGCTAGAATTTATCATTGGCATAGAAATTCCTTTTTGGTATCCAATATCGGTCCTTGGCAATTGGATTTATGCAATTCAATTTGTAATTAAAAATCCCTTTGGTATCATAGACAGTTTCCAATAATTGGCTTTATCAGTAAAAGTAGTATTGTCAATGATTTGCATGGTTATTATTACTAAATTGCATTGAATAAATGTTTAATTTAAGTTCTTTGTGGTTTCTCGGTTTAATCGACATAAAGGATTCGTGTTTCACCAAGAGATAAATCCGTGGCTAGAATTATTTCAATTGATATTGTAGTATATTTTTCCCGTGCAATTTTTTAATTATAAATCTTTAAAATTAAACAAAGACATGAAGAACAACATTGATGAAGAATAAAGCCGCATGGAGGTGCAGCGGGAACACACGATGGTAGCCAAGCATGCAGAGCCAGCCATGCATCGCACAACACCATCGTAAAAACCCTGGCCGCACGGTCGAGTGTGGTAAGCGACGGGATACACATAGTGAGGCCGACGGCAGCCACAACAATGGTGTGCGTGCTCTATGATGGAAACCTAACAATTCTCATTACTCGCGCCTTGCAATGCCATGCTTCCGTGTGTGGTGGCGTGTAGCGCCATCTGCATGGCTCGCAGTCACCGAGGCAGCGACACGTGAGGTGCGGAGTGGCAGTGCGCGGTGGAATCCTAGGGTTTGAACCCACACAACCATTCACACTAAAGATGTCGTGCCTACTACGTTGGTCCCCGGCGACGATGGCAGACGAAGGGCAGCGACTAATGACAATGATGCAACGCACGTCAGAATCTAAGTTTTCCCGCACATGGCTGCTCCTTCTATTGCTCGTCTTCTTTGACAATGTCATAGTAGGTAGGGCGATACCGACACAGTTGCAGGCAACACCAGCAATGGTCGGTGATGGCCGTTGGAATGTAGACTGTAGTTGCGTGCCTAGCATGAAGCTTTTGCACAATTTTAGTAGATCCCTCACTGGCGGCAGCCGATTGCGCTGGCAGCGGCGGCTAGCCGTGGTTTGTCGGGTTGTGTACATACTGCCTAGGGTTCGTGGTTTGTACACGGGCCATGTTGTAAAATATTTCAAGCCCTGCTAGTTTTGGAGGCCTAGTTAAAAAAAAAACGCCAATATTTCAAACCTGCAATGGGAACCCAATTGAAGATTTGTAAATTAAAATTCCAACTTGTAATATTGTAGGGTTTTAATTTTGTAAACATAACATGGGCCACGAGGACTGTTTTTATTTGTTTTCTTATTTAATCTTGCATGATATGATTCGTTTATTATTTGCGTCATCTAAGCAAGTTGTAGATAATAGGAAGCATGTTTACTTCTATATTATTTATTGTCGAAAGCATACTTTTGTGATATTTATTTCATGCAATTAAATTTTGACTATAAATTCAGAATTCATGCTCTGCACGATAGGATATTAGTAATGTCATGATTTAAAGAGACTTGAAATAATCTTTGCTCAAACATATAAGCATTCAAACCTTATGAAGTTAATTTACTACGTTTTTTAAGACCTCCACAAAGCGATCTCTTATTGGAAGCGAATAATTCAATAAGTAAACGTCAGCGTATGTGATATGGAAAATATTTGATTAACAAACAAACTGCGATCAAGAATAAAATATCAAATCTGATTACTTACTTCGCCTGCTAATCGAATACTCGCTACAAGTTCAACTTACAATATCCAAGTACAATAAAAAAGATGATTGGTTGAAAAATCATAAGTAAACAATGACAAATCAAACGACAATTCAACAATCAAACAACAATTCCAAAACTTCACTCCAACAACAATCAAGCACACTGAGGGTAAGAACAAGGATTTAGGTAGGAACAAGCTATGGACATGCAAGAAAAATCTGAATCTCAATCAAACCACATTTAATCTTGATGATGTTGATCGATCCAACCGAATTTAGTCTACCCCCATTATTACTAGAAAATAGACCGTAGAACACCTAGAATATTCAAACATCAAGTAATCCTACCCTGGGCAACTCCCAAACGACTATGGATTAACGACCTACAAAACATTTTCTTCTCTTTCGAGTGAGCCTTAGCATGCATGCATGATTTGTACACAAATATTAGATTTGCTTATTGGCCACAACGTAATAGACATTTAATTGAAAATTTGGCTTTTACCTACAATGCTTGAGTGTGAAAAGGCTCTGTTGGGAATCATTCGCGAATTCCTCCCTTAGATCAAAATTGTAAAAGATTTTGTTGAATCAAAGCTTTACTAGATTGGTCGATCATTGCTGAAATCTAGCATACTCTAGCAACTCTTATGTAATGTCCTGTTTAGGAAAAATATCGAGTTGTAATAGATTAGGAAGTGCTTGAGAAGATTGCTGAAGGATTCAGCAAATGGAACGAAGAAAATCAATTCAAGCAACTTCGGGATGCTAGAAGAGTTATCAGCAGATGGTAGCTGCTAGAAACATTAGCAGACGAGAATGACTGCTAGAGATGTTAGTGGTCAAGTGCTAAGAAGATTGATTGCTAAGGAGTTAGCATCATATGCTAAGGAAGAGACTGCTAGGAGTCTTACTCAGCAGTCAGAAGCAAAAGGTAGCAGAATGCTAAAGGAGATAACATTCGCTAGCATACAAGCAGATTGCTAAGTAATAGCAATCAGCAGTCAAGACCTAAATGCTGAAATACGCATCTGCTGAAGGACTCAGCAGATTGGAGAGCAGATTGCTAGAATAGCGTAGCAATCAAAAGGTTTAGCAGATCGTTCCAGCATTCTCCGAGAATGCTAAGCAAATAGGATATCTAGCAACGATTTCTAATACTACCGTTCTGATAAAAGTACAAGCAAAGGACAAAAGCTTTCTCGAAGTAGGTCAGAAAGTACTCTACGATGCTGGAAATGATGGATAAAGTCGAACTCCTTTAAGAGGAAGAAACCGTTGTGTCTAAAGGGTATAGAGATTCAAAGTTTGAATCTCCAGGTATAAAAGTCGAAGTCCAAACCAGAGAGACGACTACAACTGTTTAACCACTGAATCCAAATCACTCACAAACTAAGGCACTTCAACCACATCTAAAAAGGCATTTACTGTGAGATTCCTTCGACAAGCGAAAAGTGAGAAATTAGTCAGTTGAGAGCACGAGACTTAAAGCATTCAAAGCTCTCAACAACCGTAGTGTCCCCCACTTGAAGATGTGACACTACATTGAAGAGATTCCTCTACTTAGTTCAAGAATCCAATCATTGGGATACCTTCCATGTTAGGAAGCATCTAGCAGTCACATCTCTGAAAAGAGATTGACTCTGATGGGCTATTGCCAAAACAAGACAAGTTCGGAGAGAACTATAAAACCTCCATTATAGCGAAGGACAAGTTTTCCGAAGGTGCGCCCTTGACTTGCCCGGAGCTGCTGACTAGAAGATTGAAGCATCATAGGATAGCTTTGTAGTGGCTAGGTTGAAGGTTCACTACCTGCTACATGTGTTCGTCGAATACTTGTACTTCAATATCTTTTTAGTGATTTCTCAGCGATACGGCTGAGGAGTGGACATAGATCTATTAGATCGAACCACTATGAATCTTGTGTGCTTTATAACATTATTACTTACTGTTTGTGTGTTGTGATTTGAAACCTAGCAATGATCGTTGCTAGAGCATATACCTGTAAGAAACCCTTAGTACGACTTCGAGCTAAACATTTTTATAAGAACTTAAGTGCAAGATAATCTTTAATCTTTCGCTGCATTCGTGTGTGTTTGTTGTTTGCTATTCACCATGACGACTCTGATCTGGGACCAACAAGTGATATCAGAGCGGTAGGTTGAAAGACCGACTGCTTCTAAGTCGCTTTAAGGCCAGATCTGTACTTTTTCCTTGCACTGTTATTTTGTTCTTCTGTTGATCTAGCTGAGGAACTCTATGATTATCAAGTTGAATCATACTTTGCCAAAGTATAGTAAAGAAAAGTTCAACTCATGGCAGAAGATGGCCACTATCCAGCTCCAGAGTATACATCCAGAGATGGTGGATGTTCTCACCAAAGGTCCCATAAAGATTATAAAGGTCAACCCCTTCGTCGGTCTAGTCGTTGAAGGTCAACCGAGACCTCCGAAGATGATTAAGAAGAAGTTTGATGAATATACGGTGTAAGATAAGAAGACATCGCAGTTAGAGCACCTAGCAAAGAAGCTGATCCTTGACACAGACCATTAGACTTTGATACGGCAAAACAAATGTGGGATTATGTTTACGAATCTTCCCAGGAGACCGACCAGATGAAGCGCAACAAGCCCCAGGTAGTTGTTGATAAGTATGAATCTCTCTCTATGATTGCAGGAGAATCTATCCAAGCTATGGAAGAAAGATTCAACACCATTGTCGTAGAGCTCCGGAATCTGGGCAAGACATATGATAATGGCGAGATGAATAACAAGATCATCTCGAAGCTCTTTCCACGGGAGGATCGGTTTGTGAAAATGACGAGCCTGATCGAGAAAGACCTTAGCCAAATGTCCACATCTGAGGTATTTTCTCAACTCAAAACTCACGAATTTATTATACAACAATCAAAGAAGAATGAAGCCGCTGCTGCGAAAACTTCGTTATCAAATGTTGTACCCCCGGAGGATCTAGCATTCTTTGTGAAAAGAGATGCTGGAAAATGGAAGACAAAGAAGCCCTTCCGTACCTATGAGAGATCGGCTCCCGCTTCTTTAGCAAAGGAGGTAGTTCCACCCTCCAGCTCGCAGCCTGAAGATTTGAAGATCAGTGAGCTCGAAGAGCAAATGCGAAAGCTTCAGAAGTTGATGCTGGAAGCCAAAGCTGAGAAAGAAACAAAGGAAGCCAAACTCACTTCATCATCCTCTCGTTCCACAGAGAGAAAACCAAGGACATGCTTTGAATGTAATTCTCCAGATCATCTTAAGCATGAATGTCCAAGGGTAAGTCAGGAAGAAAGACAACGCCTCAAACAAAGGTTTGAGAGAAGAGTTGTCCGAGCGGTCACCGGAGCATTGCTGACCAGGACCGAAGTGCTAGACATTCCTGATAATGAGGAAGAGTATTATTCTTCGAATGAAGATGATGAGGAAGCCCTGCTGGTCTTAATGACCGATATTGTTGAAGACCAGTTTGCTGATGTTGAGCAGAGTGCTGAATCGGCTCTAGCAGTCGATGCGCATGGGGTACAATCTACTAGCATTTCTAGCTTAGCAACCATGCACGAATCGTAGGAATCTTTTCTAGATTCTGAGGATGATTATCTCATGAAGCTTTCTATTGAATTTTCAAAGATGTATGAGATAAAGAATGCTATCGTTGGAGAGAATGCCTCACTAAAACTAAAAGTCACATCTTTGATCGAGGAAGTCGAAAGACTAAGGTCTGAAAGTGAGGATTTTTCGAAACTTAAAGCAGATTACTCTAAGCTTTCTGAAAATTTTCAAAATCTTGAAAAGGATAATCTTGCTATAAAGAGTAAACCTAAAGAGGAATGCATATGTGCTTACACATCCAGCAAGGCAGTTCTTAGTGCCATTGTGAGCCAACAAGGAAAGATTCTGATAAATCAAGATTGGGCCTTGGTTGTGTTGAAGCAAAATCCTCTAAGGAAGCTTTGAATAAGAAGGCTGAATTTTCTAAGGAGAGAAAGATTTAATTCATTTCTACTGGAAAAGTCAATGCTGACAAAAGAAAAGGAAATGTAATTGTTGAGTCGTCAACTGCTAAGCAGACAAATTGGCGTAGCAAGCATACTTCTGCTGGACCTCAGCAGAATGCACAGAGGATGCCTGCTAGGCATACTATTGCTAGATCTCAGCAGAGTACCCAGAGAGTGTCTGCTAAGCATTCCTCTGCTGGATCTCAGCATAGTACCCAGAAGATGTCTGCTAGATCACACTCAGCAGTGCCAAGGAGGAATGCTGAGCATTATATATCTAATGCTAGGATAGCATATCCTTCCTTCACTAAGGGCAAGCAGGTAGCATACCATGCTGTAAGACCACAGTATCCTAAGTACACACCACATAGGAGAGATACCTATGTGAGGCCTAAGTCCAATCAAATTCCATTTCAAAGGACTAGGAAGGCTAAGCACACAACTCCACCTAGATCTAATTATGCAAAGAATGCTTATCCAAAGGTTGAGAAAGGTGTGAAGGTTGATATTAAGAAGAAAGTTCTGAAAATAACCAAGATGTGGGTTCCGAAAGGGACCATGATCCACGCTAATCCTGCAGGACCCGATGCTAAGCGGGTACCTAAATCAACATGTTGATTATTTTGTAGAAACAGGATCCAAGAGCTAAGACATCAAGTATGTCAAATGAGTGGATCCTAGATAGCGGTTGTTCAGCGCACATGATGGGGGACGAAGAGTTGTTCTCAAATATTCAAAGAATCTATGGCCCCATAGTCATGTTTGGTGACAACAGCAAAGGCAGAGTGGTCGGGAGAGGATGCATAGAGCGAAATGGACTAAGGATTATCAATGTTGCGCTTGTATCCAATTACAAACACAACCTGCTAAGCATAAGCCAGCTATGCAAAAATGGATACACCATTTCTTTCATTAATACTGGTTGTTCAATTGCTGACACTGCTACAGGTGAAGTAAAGCTTAGAGGCATCCGCAAGGGTGGCCTATATATTGTTGATTGGCAAAGTGGCCAGCAACACTCTTGTTTTGTAGCATTGAACAGGGAAGAAACCAATTGGCTTTGGCATAAGAGGTTGACCCACCTGAATTTCAAGACCATCAACCACCTAGCCAAGCACAAGCTTGTTGAAGGATTGCCTGCTGAGACTTTCTGAAAGGAAGGTGTGTGCAAAGCTTGCCAGCAAGGGAAGCAGACCAAGGCATCCTTCAGATCAAACCCAGAAAAGGCCCCTTAGGAAAGAATCCTAGAGCTCTTGCACATGGATTTATTTGGCCCAGTCACTCCAGCCACTGTAAGTAAAAAGGTTTATACACTTGTGGTTGTTGATGATTTTTCCAGGTATACATGGGTTCGTTTGTTGAGAACCAAAAACAAAGTCAAGCTCATTCTACCAGAGCTATGATGGGTTTTGTATACTGAAAGCATTTATTATAATGAGTATACAATGGTTTATTTCTCCTATCTGTTAACAATCGTACATGTATGAACAATGGTATCCTCTTGTCTCACCGATAGGGACGATCATATGGCGTGTTGTAGATCGCAGAAGACAGTATGATCACTTGACCTAGTGAGACATAAACCTTGATCACAGCCGAGACAGCGTATGAGGATACGTCTGTCCGGATGGCTGCGGCATTGTCGGAATAAGTAGTCTGTCTTGGTTACTTGACATGCTGGTACGCAGAGGTGGCGTATTGATGGACTGCAGTGAGATATATTCATCTATCTGACATCAGCGAATAAAAGATCTCGTCATATTGATTGAGTCCAAACCCTAACGAAGGTTCAGGGGTTTGCACGGGTTGACTTTTGCTTTGACTTGCCATGGTGGAGAGCCAATACAGCGCGCTCGTATATCCGCATCTTGGGTAACAGCAGTTCGTGTAGTACCGCCTGATACTGAACTTAGGTAACCATATCCGAGTAATAGGATGGGGACATTCCCTGAGGAGCTCAATAACATTCATCGTGCCAAAGTCCTGCAGGCTGATTAAGTTCAGGCACGAGTGATAAGGTTTGAGTGGTACTACTCAGGATTAATAAGATATTAATTAATTGTAGTTAGAGCTTGTCAGAGGCTCCGATTAATTAATGGATGTCCGGTAACCTTAAATATGGGGATTCTCAATTAATGCAGCCCGTTCTCATAACGTGGTATTAAAGGGGTAGGTCAGTATTAATTCTATGGTGAAAAAGAATTAATATTAATTAATTAATTGTGTCCTGGGTTGTGGACATGGGAATTAATTAATTTATAGGCCCACTATATTATTTTCATTAGGTCCCAGGACTGGCCCAATTAAATATGCTGAATTGAGCCCAAAATGGCCCATTAGGGTTTCTAACCCTAGGTCTATAAATAGACAGCTCTCTCTCTGAAACCCTAAGTGACTTCATAACACTGTTGAAAAACTCAAACCCTAGAGAGAGAGAGAGGTAGCCGCCGATTTTGGTAGAGAGGGAGGAGAATTTTGATTCTGGTTCTGCTCAGATTACAGATCTACGGAGTCCTCACCAGTAGTAGATCTAAATAGCATTGGGACACAGCCCTGAAGATCTAATCTGGAGAACAGATTTCTTCTTTCTTTCCCTTTGATTTTCGAATTTAATCTAGAAATTAGACATCTAATTTCTGTTTCCGCAGATTAAATCGGATCGCGTGGTTGAATTGAGATTTGGAATTCAAACGCGAAAGATCGATACAAACACTACGGAGTTACGGTAAATCTCTCAATCCACAATCCTTCGTATTAAATTCTTAGGAGCATGCTAGGGTTTTGAGAATATTAATTATGAGCAATATCCATAGATCGATCCGGTTCATTTTGGTTTTGGTGATTCGGTTCACGGTAAAACCCTACAATTGGTTTCAGAGCAGGTTTCTGATTTAAGGCTCTGTTGTTCATAATTAAATTCGATATGCATGTATGAATTTATTATTGTGGATGTTTGGTTTTTGTTCCTCGTGGCAACCCGTTGATTCAGCCCGCGGTGGTTTATCCGTGTAGGGCTGAATTGTTTTGTAAAATCATGAGAAAATCCATGATTAGAATAGATTAGAAATTGTAATAGAATAGTTTCTGTAATTTTTCAAATTTATGTAATTGAACGGGTTGAGGACGAAGAACAAAGACGGAGCCGACGGAGGGCCGGGCACGGCAGACGAAGGCGGGGGCACGGTAGGCGCGGCCGAGGGCGTGCGGCGCGCGGCCTGCACGCGGGCGAGCCAGCGCGGGCACGGCGTGGCACGCACGGCAGGCGCGCGGTGCGCGCGCGGCGGTACAGGGCGGCGCTGTGCCGGCGGCGGCAGCTTCGGTCGTCGTCGGCTGCTGCTGTCTTGTCGCGGTGGCTTGTGTTTTGGTGGTTTGTGCAATCCTGTGTAAACCCTAGGTTTGCATTAGGGTTAGGGCAAATCATCATATCACAAAAGCCTAAAAATCCAAAAGATTTGGTGTATCAAGATTTGGAGGCCCTTGAAGATTTGAGAAGATTTGGTTTTATCCATTAAATTCAAAATTCAAATTGTAATAGATAGATTTTATTTTCTATTTATTTTGGGGCCATGAGGAATTTTTGTTTGCCTTAATTGTCCTCGTATGATATGTGATTTATTTATGTGCGCAATTAAGCATGTGTAGATAATAGGAAAAGCATGTTTTACTGCTTTTATTATTTATAGCTTTCCATGCATGCTTATGTGATTAATTTATTTTGTTGGATTATATTTTGGGAATTTTTGGGCTTGTTTAATTACATGCAAAAATTTGGAAAATATAATGACAAAAGGAAATTATGTGTGCGCATAAAGAAACCTTTTAAAAGAAAAATACTAAGCAGATTTTTTAATTAAAATCAATAGACCTCCACAAAGCGGTCCTAGGCTGTAAGTGTATCTCTCGTTCTAGTAAACATCTACGAGTGTAGCTTGCTAGTTCCCGGAGGTGCATGGGTACGGTTGTTGGGATTTCTAGACAAACAATTTAAATCATGTGAATAGTGGGAGGGCTTTGCGTAAACGTCTACGAGTGTAGCTTGCGTAGACCTCTTTCACAAGTATTCTAGGATTGATTTAAATTAAAGATAACAAAGTTTTGAGGGTTGTGCGGTATGGTTACGTGCCATGCTAAACTGTCTCTTTTGGCCGGAGTTAAATTTGTGGTTAATTGCTTAGAAGCATCTTAGAATATAATGCAAGAATTGCATCCCTGTTCTTGAGATGGCTTGGTCTAAGGTTTTCACTAATTATTAATTTCTAGTGTCAAAAGCATCCTGACATGGTAGTGAAATTAAATGGATTGGGGCTTAAAACCCGCAGTTCTGGTTGAGGGTGACATCGTAAACGTCTACGAGTGTAGCTTGCGGTGGGAACTCTTGGACAATTAGTGGAAAACATTTGTATTTGATTTATTAAAAGGTTTTTAATGCATTTGTTTTCGAAGTTCAACATGTATGTTCTTATTTAAGATTCTTTATTGTTTCAGATATGTCTATGTCTAATGTCATCAATATTCTCGCACAAAACACTCTAACTGGTCCAAACTTCCTGGAATGGAAGCGCAATATCGAGTACCTCCTGATTGCAGAAGAACATATGTTCGTTCTGCAAGTACTTCGTCCTATAGTGCCAACAGCTGAATCCTCTCAAGAGGAAGTATACTATTATAACAAGTGGGAGAAATCGAACAATGTAGTCAAGTGCTATATGATGACCACTATGTCGAAAGTCTTGCAGCAGCAACATCAGCACCATAGGGATGCCTATGACATTATGATGAGTCTGATGGCGATGATGCGGTAAAAGTTCAATCACAATAAACTCTCAACCACACAAGAATAAAATATCAATCCAAGTTCTTCTCGATTCGCCTACTAGAATACCGAGCTACTCAAGTGAAGTCTTATAGCTAAGCATGATTCAATCGTTGAGTAGTTTCTAACCATCTAAACATGCAATTCAAATCTATGCTAACAATATAGGAATAACACGAATTAAACCAACAAACATTAATAGAATAATCCTTCTCAATACGGTAAACCAAAACAACAAATTCACAAGTTAGGAAGATAGGATGTCAAGATGAACTTGGATGCAATCAACTTAGGTAAATCATCGATGTAAACACGGTTTAATTCCTAATTGGATGAACTCTTACCCTACACTAGTCAATCCCTTGTCACGGTGAACCAACCGTAGATGATACTAAAATCCTCAAACCGCTACGTTATCGGACTCTAGACCACTCCTAAAAGCACGTAAATCATCGCCCTATGCCCTATCTCCGCACAGGGATTGGATCAAGGAACACAAGAAGTCATACTATTCACGACACGCCTATCCGCGTATTGGCTGCAATGATTGTGTCAATTATCATCTAAACTGGCGACTACCTACATCTAGATGAATAAGAACAAGCTCTAGTATGCTTCAATCACAAAGAGGAAGGTAAACAAGCGATAATTAAAACTAAATCTCATGCATCCTCATTCAATCTCAACATCCAAGGAAAATTAGAACTTCATACCTTTCAATTGTACAAATACAATTTGGAATTCAATGAACTTCATTACAATTTGAAAGTAGAAATAAGATTCTTCCCCAATTTGGATTTGGTTGTCTTGATCCACCGCCTTTAATCTTCAATCTCTTCCAAGTATTGATGAATTAATCTCCTAGATGCTCTAGGACTAAGATGAATTGGAATGGAAAAATGGAATCTAGGGAAAAATCTAACTATCGTACGTGAATATTGACAAAAGTGACAGAAAGTTCCTCAAATAAATTCTCTTTCCCCTTTTATAGGCAAGCAATCAGGCCCTCGGATCGCTTGGTCGAAGTTTGGCTCACCCGGGCCATCACTAACTGCCAAAAACCACCAAAAACCGACTTGGCTCGGCCGAGCCAAGTCACTGTCCGCACTCGCTCGACCGGTCCTGCACTTGCTCGATCGGTCGAGCTCTCTGAACCCAATCCTGCAGCTTTGCTCGGCCGGTCCTGCCTTTGCTCGGCCGGTCGAGCCCTCTGAAGCCCCGCTCGGCCGGTCCTGCACCCGCTCGGCCGTCGAGCTCTCCAAACTCCAAAACCTTGTGATTTTCCTCCAAAACTCCACCAAATATGCTTGTTTATGCCAAAAACCTATCCTACACAAGTCAAACACACAAAACACGAAAACACAACCAAAATACGACAAAAACATATGATACAGGAGTAAAATAGCCACAAACAAGCATGTTCACATATCAAAATACGGGTCATTTTACGCACATATCATAACCCCCAAACTTAAACCTTTGATTGTCCTCAATCAAAACAAAGTAGAGTAATTAATCTACCTCATCAAACAACCTCATAGCTCATCATAGTCATCTCGGCATGCTCTTATCAAACGAGATTATCACCTAACTTTGTGACACGGTTAATGCTAACGACTCAAATCACTCATCAACATTGGATAAAGAAATGAAAGCACTCCCTTACGTGTTTAAGGTTTGATGAATTCTCTCATTCACAAGATATCGAGCACAATTTCCATAGGCTTGAAACAATTCTCACCACTATACTACAATGAGTTGGCTCCTAAAATCACAAAGGTCTTAGTTTTTGGTTATAACGTGGCTTACTAGAAGGTAGGTGGTTTTGGGCTAAAGTGACGAACTTCTCCATATCCCAAAATCCCCAAACTTATTTTCTTCAATCCACTTCTAACCTCGAGGCTTTTCAATCACAACTCTCATATATTTTTTTCTTTCTTTCTTTTTTCTTTTCTTTTCTTTCTTTTCTCATTCTCTTTTTCTAGCACCCTTATTTTTTCATGGTGCTTTTCATTTTATTTTCTCTTTCCTTTCTTTTTTTTTTTTCTTTCTAAGTACCCAAATTTTTGTTGATACCCCTTTTTCTATGATTCACATCAATCCACACTCAATACATTTATTGCCTCTACAATCAAAACTCAAAGATACCAAGCAACTCCCAACCCAACTCTCATCTCCGTATTCACCCTCATACACTCATTCCCCCAAAATTTGTCCTAATAATTCGAAGAAAATTCACCATTAAGCTCAATCACGGAAATCAAGGGTATGAAGGGCAAAATTATAATATCAACCACATTATACTCCCGAAGTGAAAGGTAGGGCTAAGAATCGATGGCCTAAGATCATTTTTTAGTTACCAAACCCATATCAAATAGATAGAGAATATATTCAAGTTCTAGATCTTGTGCTCTCAACCTTGCCACTCACAATCGAAATAGATATGACAATATCAAGGCTCAAATTTCACGGCTTTTGTCAAGTCCTAGGCATTAACCTCGCACAAAACTCGACAATTCAAAAGTTAAACTTGAACATGCATAAAAAACTAGATTCCGCCCTATCATTGGTCAAAGTAGACATCAAACTCCACTAAGTAAATCATGATTCAAACCTCAAGTCTAGTTCGGGTTCATCACGCACACACAAGCACACAACATCCTAAACACAATCTACATTCCAAAACACAATGTAATGAATCTAATTGGTAGAAGAAACGATAGAAAGCGTTACCCATCGGCACACACGATCAAACCGCTCTCCATGCCTTATTTGTACCTACTAAATCAACACAAACACCACCAACAATTGAGCATAAACAAGGCAATAAAGCTCTCATAACCACCAACTTCCACAAACTAATTATCAACAATGATAAGACCATATCCATCAATTCCACCATTCATCCCAAACCATTCACATATCCACACACCAAATCCGAATAGAAAGAATTAACCACATGAAAGCTTGCCAAAATATCCATCCATCATCATTCAAAAATCATTCACAATCATCATTCAAATCCAAATGTAAAATAGAGGTAAATCATAGTACAACCAAATCGAATATAAATATCCAAATTCAACTAAACTACACTAATCTAGAAAGCATAATGAAGATAAGGCGATAGAGAAGAGAATGAACCAGAGCACCAACTACCGACACTTCCCCCCAAACTTAGTCAAGTGAGACTAAGTTTGTAAATAGGTAGTCGGTGCGTCATTGCTCATCCCTATCCTGCTGCTACTGTTGGCGTTCCCTGCGAGACTGGTATGGTATGGGGACTCGGCGTTGCAGCTCCCTCACATCCTCCTGAATGGAGTCAACTCTCCTATCCAAGCCATCGAAGAGAGAGGTCATAGAGGTGTCAAGACCCTGCAAGGAAGAAGATAAAGACTCGATAGAGGCATTAGTATGCTGCAACATAGAGTACATCTGCTGCTGCCAGTCAGTCAACTGAGTCTGCCCGGACTGCGGAGGTGCGCGGGTACTCGGACCAGCCTCCCTCAACTGCTGCTGCTCTGCCTCAGAAAAATGCCGGAGGGTCGTAAAATATCCATCTGATGAGAGCACCCCGACCACATCCTTGTGGTCCTCGGTATCCAGCAACCAATTGGATCTATCAGACAGATCCGCCACAGTAGTCCAATCCGGACGAGGCATCAGCATGGCCAAATTCCCAAATTTATAATAGATCGACTCCCTATGCCCGGGAACCAAAAATCAGCCAGCTAGCAACGAGTTAGAATCTAAGAACAAAGCAGGAGCAGTCGGCCCAGACAATTCAACACCAATATCCTCAAAAATGGGAGTCAACATACCACAAGTGAAAGTGCGGGTGTTTGTGTTGGCAGCCCGACTCCATGCATCCATCAACATAGCCCCCAATGAAAATTTAACCCCATTCATCAAAGCATATAACATGTGATGTTTGGGGGTAATCACATTGCTAGACTCATACCTCCCACAGACAGAACCGCCAACAAATTTATGAATATATCTAATAACAGGATTCCTAATCGATGTAGCTCTACATTCCTTGATATTAAACTTCCTATCCAATGTAATTCC
Organism: Plectranthus barbatus; assembly: GCA_026898455.1. Classification (NCBI taxonomy): domain Eukaryota; kingdom Viridiplantae; phylum Streptophyta; class Magnoliopsida; order Lamiales; family Lamiaceae; genus Plectranthus; species Plectranthus barbatus. The sequence goes on along the minus strand of JAPKLW010000126.1, from coordinate 184,779 downwards.
AGTAATAGATTCCCAAAATTCCCCAATATTCACATTATCATGCACAAAAATTGACTCCGGATCACTACCAAAAATTTCATCAATCTTGGCTTTTTGATAGAAGTATTCCGTACCCTTAAGCTTGAATTTTATTGACAAAGGAAGACCTCCAATGCCTTTCATAACCGTGACTGAGGCGAAGAACTCCCTCGACAACTCCATGTAGCCCGGCCATTTGGCATTAAGCAACTTCTTCCATCCAATTCCGGTAAGGAGGCTCCACACATCGACTTTCAATTTGAGAGCCTTCAACGTCTCCCGGCACAAATATTTAGTGCCCACCACTTGCCTATTCGCCAAATTTTTTAATTTTGCAAACTCTTCATCATTAAACTTCTTTGGGCGTCCATTTGAAGAAGAAGACTCCCCCCTTGCTCGTTTGCTTGCCATGAGAAGAAATGAGATGTGAGATAAGAACAATTGAATACAACAAAGTATGGGAGAAAATTTGGGAAGAGAAATTTCGACCGATCGGTGGATGGGGCGAGCAATTGCTCGATCGGGCTTTTAAAATCCCGCGTGGCTCGGTCGAGCACCAGATGGCTCGACCGAGCAGAGGCTCTGTCCGCGCGCACACGCCCTGGCACGCCATGGCTCGCCTGATCCTGCACCTGCTTGGGCGAGCGAAGTCTCTGTCCCAGGCCCTCGATTTGGCTCGGCCGAGCCTGCACTTGCTCGGCCGAGTAGCCTTGACTTCCCCCATTTTCCGCCTTTCTCCGACAATTTCCACGAACCTTCGGCCTTCCATCCTTCCTACTCTTCACTCACAATGTTAGCTAGACTTCTAAATCCACACACAACTAAGAATCCTTCAATTATAAACACCAAACAACATTATTAATCCTAAATCAATAACAACATTATTCAAAAGCATGAAGAACACAAATTTTAAACGTTGGGTTGCCTCCCAACAAGCGCTTGTTTAACGTCGAAAGCTCAACGACCATACCTCAAGTCAATCATGATCCCAAGGTGCAGATCCGGAACTCATACCTCTATCAAGCACGACATCATCTTCCGGAAAAAATAACTTCCTCCGTGCACTACACGGTGGATCCGGCTCAACTCTAGCTTTCTTTGTCCGTATTTGCTCATCTCCATCAAAATCTCCCGGATCATCTTTTTCTTCATCCTCATATTCCTTGAGGTCTAATCCCGGATCAAGCTCATCCTTCAATCTTTTCTTCCTCTCAACTCTTCCCTCTTCAACTTCATGCAAATTCTTTTGAGGTAAGGCAAAAACAACTTCCTTTCCCCCACACCGGAAAGTAAGCTCCCCTTGTTTCATGTCAAAGAGTGCATCGGCCGTACGTAAGAAAGGCCTCCCAAAGATTAATTGAATGCCACCTTTATTTTTCATGTCTACCACAAGAAAATCTCCGGAAAATGTGAATGTCAACACATCCACATGCACATCTTCAACAACTCCACGTGGACAAAAGAGGGCTTGATTTGCAAGTTGCAAAACTTGATTTGTGGGTTTAAGGTGTCCAACCTCTAATTCTTTGTATAGGTCCCAAGACATGATGTTCACGCTAGCACCGGAATCACACAAGGCTTTCTCAACCTTCACGTCCCCAATTTGACAACCAATTACAAATCTGCCCGGATCCTCCTTTTTGCTAGCAATGTTCCTCTCTTCATATTCATGATTTTACGGTTCATGTAGTTCACCCTCCAAGGTGACCTCAATTCCAACAAGTCCATCTAACATAGGAACACGTTCAATTTCATCCGGAAGAGGCATCTCTATATCTCCCTTCCTAACATAATCAAAGAAATTCACCTTCTCAACTTGTTCTTCTTTCTCATTTTCCACGCTCTCGTCTTTCAACTCCCTTCCATCTTCCTTGATTTCCACATTTTCCACTTTTGGAGTCATAACCTCCAATCTCTCATTCAACCTATTCTCACCATCAATCATGTTACAACCTTTCTTTTGTATGGTTTTCGTGTCGCTCAAAAATTTCCCAGCTTGATGTTTGCCACTTAATTGTTTTGCAATTGAAGAAATTTGCAGCTGGATTTCCGCGAACATCCTATCATACTTCTCAAACCGTTTATCAATCTCGTCATTCGGATTCCTTCTCGTCTCCTTGATTCACATATCTACTTCCTCCCCCTGAATATTCCCCTTGACTACTACTCCCTCCTCTTTCCAATTGCATCGGAGGATTTAGAGCGTTATTCGGATTTGCATAGGAGAAAATTGGGTGGAAACGGTTGGACGGATGATAATACATGTTTCCTTGAGGATTGTATTGAGGATGGTTGTTGTACCCCATCCTTTGATTGACGAAATTGACATTCTCCGAATAAGCATTGTCATGCTTGAGTATCATCATCTCCTCTCGTCCACTTCCTGAAGTAGATAAGGTATCTAACTTCCTTTGCATGGCTGCGAGTTGATCTTTAAAATTCTCCGTCTCATAAGAATCGTTGACCGACTTCACCGGCCTATAATCCTTCCGTTCCCTTGGCAATTGAAAACTGTTTTCGGGCATTTTTTCAATTGTTTTCCAAGCATCCTCTTCTTCTTGATCAAGAAATGCTCCTCCCGAAGAAGCATCCATCATGACCTTTGTATCATAATTCAAGCCACCATAGAATTGGCAGATTTGTTGACTCTTAGAAAGACCATGGCGTGGGAACTTGCGTAGAAGTTCTCGGAACCGGTCCCACGCTTCATAGAGAGGCTCATCGTACCTTTGCCCGAACGATGTTATATCCGCCCTTCTCTTCAAAGTCAAACTCGGTGGAAAAAACTTGAATAGGAACTTTTCCCTCAATTCTTCCCAAGTAGCAATATTTGTCTTCTCCAATCCCTCGAACCAATGCCTCGCTGAATCTCTCAATGAAAATGAGAATAACCGCAGCCGTATTAAGTCTTGGGGAACCTGGTTGATCTTAATGGTATCTGTGATTTCCAAAAATCGGGATATATGCACATTTGGATCTTCAGTTGCGTGTCCCCAAAACTGATTATTCTGTATCATTTGGACCAACTGTGGCTTTATCTCGAATTGCGTGGCATTTACTTCTAACCGGAAACCTCCGGCCATCGGCTCTCCTTGAGGTCGGAACAGATTTTGAAGTGGTCTACGAGGACCATTCCTCTCATTAAGCAACGCCTTCATCAATTCAATTTGTCTTTCTAACTCTCCAATCCTCGTGGTATCTTCCCCCGGATTAGCCATCTCCAAATCAATCTCAATACTTTCTCGTCATTGTTGTGATTTCTTCTCCAAGAGCTCACGAGCCTTGGACCTCGTGATCATATACAACCTACACTCACAAAAGAATCCAATTACTAAACAAAACAACTAGATCAAAAACAAACGAAAATCAACTATCAAACAACAAACTACAAGCAAATCAATTCACACAAGCAATCTAACAAACACCTAGCCTACAAGCTTCACTTTTCCCCCAATATCTAGCAACCTACTAAATGAAGTCCCCGGCAACGGTGCCAAAACTTGATGCGGTAAAAGTTCAATCACAATAAACTCTCAACCACACAAGAATAAAATATCAATTCAAGTTCTCTCGATTCGCCTACTAGAATACCGAGCTACTCAAGTGAAGTCTTATAGCTAAGCATGATTCAATCGTTGAGTAGTTTCTAACCATCTAAACATGCAATTCAAATCTATGCTAACAATATAGGAATAACACGAATTAAACCAACAAACATTAATAGAACAATCCTTCTCAATACGGTAAACTAAAACAACAAATTCACAAGTTAGGAAGATAGGATGTCAAGATGAACTTGGATGCAATCAACTTAGGTAAATCATCGATGTAAACACGGTTTAATTCCTAATTGGATGAACTCTTACCCTACACTAGCCAATCCCTTGTCACGGTGAACCAACCGTAGATGATACTAAAATCCTCAAACAGCTACGTTATCGGATTTAGACCACTCCTAAAAGCACGTAAATCATCGCCCTATGCCCTATCTCCGCATAGGGATTGGATCAAGGAACACAAGAAGTCATACTATTCACGACACGCCTATCCGCGTATTGGCTGCAATGATTGTGTCAATTATCATCTAAACTGGCGACTACCTACATCTAGATGAATAAGAACAAGCTCTAGTATGCTTTAATCACAAAGAGGAAGGTAAACAAGCGATAATTAAACCTAAATCTCATGCATCCTCATCCAATCTCAACATCCAAGGAAAATTAGAACTTCATACCTTTCAATTGTACAAATACAATTTGGAATTCAATGAACTTCATTACAATTTGAAAGTAGAAATAATATTCTTCCCCAATTTGGATTTGGTTGTCTTGATCCACCGCCTTTAATCTTCAATCTCTTCCAAGTATTGATGAATTAATCTCCTAGATGCTCTAGGACTAAGATGAATTGGAATGGAAAAATGGAATCTAGGGAAAAATCTAACTATCGTACGTGAATATTGACAAAAGTGACAGAAAGTTCCTCAAATAACTGCTCTTTCCCCTTTTATAGGCAAGCAATCAGGCCCTCGGATCGCCCGGTCGAAGTTTGGCTCGCCCGGGCCATCAATAACTGCCAAAAACCACCAAAAACCAACTTGGCTCGGCCGAGCTAGGCATGGCTCGACCGAGCCAAGTCTCTGTCCGCACTCGCTCGATCGGTCCTGCACTTGCTCGACCGGTCGAGCTCTCTGAACCCAATCCTGCAGCTTCGCTCGACCGGTCGAGCCCTCTGAAGCCCCGCTCGGCCGGTCCTGCACCCGCTCGGCCGGTCGAGCTCTCCAAACTCCAAAACCTTGTGATTTTCCTGCAAAACTCCACCAAATATGCTTGTTTATGCCAAAAACCTATCCTACACAAGTCAAACACACAAAACACGAAAACACAACCAAAATACGACAAAAACATATGATATGGGAGTAAAATAGCCACAAACAAGGATGTTCACATATCAAAATACGGGTCATTTTACGCACGTATCAGGCGACCTATGGGGAAACTGATAGAGCTGTCAAGTTCAATCTCATGAAATAAATCGTGAGTAGGAAAATGATTGATGGCACCTCAGTGAGAGAGCACGTAGTCACCATGACTCACCTCATGGATGAACTGACAGTGCATGGTGGAGGTATCGACGCTGAGGCTAAGGTCGATATCATACTGAACTCTCTACCCAAGTCCTTTGAGAGTTTTAGACTGAATGTTGTCATGAACAAGAAAGAGTACACTCTTAACGAGTTACTCAATGACTTGATGGCAACTGAATCGGTCATGAACCCTCAGAAGGTTGCCTTGGCTACTTCTGGTAATCTCTCTGCTGTACCGAAAAGTATGAAGCGGAAGAAAGGGATTAAGAAGTGGACCAGGAAGACACCTGTGAAGGATGGTGGGGCTGGGAAAAAGCCTAAGGTGACAACTGATAGGGATAGGTGCTTCAGGTGTGGTAAGAAAGGACATTGGAGGAAAGATTGTCAAGCCAACAAAACTAGACAAGGTATGCCATTTTGCATGTATAACTGTAAGCATGATTAGAGTTTGTTGTTGCTCTTCTAGAGCTGTAAGCACTGACTTGTTGATCATGTTGTTGTACTTTGCAGGGGACCATGCCGACAAGGCTGGTGAGTGATGGCAAGAAGATACCAAACTGGATGAAGGCAACGTTTTATAACGGAGCTTCATGGAGTTTTTCCTTTCCTCATATTTTGATGTTTTGAGTACATTTGAGTTTTTATTTGTGGGTCGTGGTTTATCGGCAGGACAAATTTTATCAACTTTTTATGGATATTTGTTATTTATGATTTTATCATTGACAGTAACAATGTTATCCGTTGTGTTGATTTGTACTCTCTATGCTACTTCGATCAAAATATGTCTGCAAGTATTGCATGTAATTCATCCGTAATTGATAATCCTAGGAAGAGAAAGCTTACTTCTTCTGACGAGGATCTTACATTTCTCTGGCACTTGAGACTGGGTCACATCAGCTTGAAGCGGATTCAAAGACTTGCACATGACGGTACATTGGACCTAGTCCGGGCTGTACCTTATCAAGTCTGCGAATCCTGCATCGAGGGCAAGATGTCAATAGGCCTTTCAAGGCTAGTCAGTCTCGAGCAGAGGAAGTGCTGGAGTTGATCCATTCTGACTTGTGTGGACCGATGTCCACGCAGGCTCGTGGAGGGTACGAGTACTTCGTCACTTTCATTGACAATTACTCAAGGTACGGATACGTTTACCTGCTTCGCTACAAGTCTGAATGCTTTAAGAAATTCAAAGAGTTCAAGGCTGAGGTAGAAAAGAAGGTCGGGAAAACTATCAAGTCGCTGCGATCTGACCGCGGTGGCGAATACCTTGGTCACGAGTTCATGCAGTATTTGTCAGAAAATGGGATTACATCCCAATGGACTGCACCGGGTACCCCCCAGCAAAACGGTGTAGCTGAAAGAAGAAATATGACTCATATAGAGATGGTAAGATCAATGATGAGTTATGCAAACTTACCAATTTCATTTTGGGGCTATGCATTGGAGACAACAGCTTACGTGCTAAATGTGGTGCCTTCTAAATCAGTTCCTAAGATGCCTGCTGAGCTCTTCCTTGGTCGCAAACCTAGTTTGTGCAAGTTTAGAGTATGGGGCTGTCCGGCACACGTACTGTCGAAGGAACCTGATAAGTTAGAAAGCAGGTCAAAAGTAATGCTGTTCATAGGGTATCCCAGACAAACGAAAGGTGGTTACTTTTACTGTCCTGAAAGTCAAAGAGTCGTTAGCACCAACGCTAGTTTCTTGGAGGACGAGTATGTGAGTAATCACAAGTCAAGGAGTAATATCGTTCTTCAAGAAATTGAGAACGAGAATGCAATTCCAAGGGAAGGGGAACGTGTAGATGTGGGTGCACCTGTGAGAGGTACAGCACCACAAACACGTTCTTCAGTGCAAGGTGCAGGACCACAAGTCACTGCACCTACTACTGACACGGCACCGATGCCTCATCGCAGTGGGAGAGTTATTTTCCAACTGGAAAGGTACATGTCCGTGGGTGAGTCTTCGGACTTGAGCCCAGAAGACGGACATGAGGACTCTGACCCATTGACTTACGAAGAGGCAGTGCAGGACAAGGATGTTGCCAAATGGCAACTCGCCATGGATTCTGAAATAGAATCCATAACTGCTATGGATGTATACCAGAAAACTGATTTGCCGGATGGCTTTAGGGCCATTGGGTGCAAATGGGTATACAAGAGAAAGAAAGGGGCGGATAGAAAGATCAGGACTTTCAAGGCCAGGCTGGTGGCAAAGGGTTAGAGTCAGAAAGAGGGCATTGACTATGACGAAACCTTTTCACCCGTAGCCATGCTCAAGTCCATCCGGATACTCCTTGCCATAGCGCGCATATGAACCTCGAGATCTGGCAGATGGATGTCAAAACCGCTTTTCTAAACGGTTACCTTGAAGAAGGTAGGGACATCTATATGCAGCAACCCGAGGGTTACACAAGCAAGGGCGAAGAACATCTTGTCTGGAAGCTTAGGAAGTCCTTGTATGGACTTAAGCAAGCTTCAAGGTCGTGGAACTTATGTTTCAATGATGTGATTAAATCCTATTGATTTGCACAGTTGGAAAACGAAAGTTGTGTTTACCGACTTTATGTCAGTGGGAGCGTGGTTTTTCTTGCACTATACATTGAAGACATACTCCTATTTGGAAACAACGAGGGAGTAATGTCTGAAATCAAGGTTTGGTTATCCGAACAGTTCCAAATGAAGGATCTGGGTGAAGCTGGCTACATTCTTGGGATTAAGGTCTTACGAGATCTTAAAAGAAGAATGTTGAGCTTATCCCAGGCATCCTATGTGGATACTGTGATAGCCTGGTTCAGCATGCAACTCGCTAAGAAAGGCTTGCTGCCTTTCCGACATGGCGTTCATCTTTCTAGTGGGCAGTGTCCTCAGACACAGTGGGAGAAAGACGAGATGAGTCTTGTACCATATGCTTCGGCTGTGGGTAGTCTCATGTATGCGATGTTGTGTACCAGGCCAGATATCTGTTATGCCGTTGGCATGGTAGCAAGATATCAGTCTAACCCTGGACAGGCACACTGGACTGCTGTAAAGCATATCCTCAAGTATTTGAAAAGAACTAGGAATTTCTGCCTAGTTTATCAAAGTGAAGATCTGTGCCCTGTGGGTTATACAGACTCGGATTTCCAAGGGGACCAGGATGAGAAGAAATCGACCTCAGGTTATGTGTTTACCGTGGGAGGTAGAGCTGTATCTTGGAGGAGCTCAAAGCAAAAATGCATTGCTGACTCCACCATGGAGGCGGAATATGTCGCCGCCTCCGATGCCTCGAAAGAGGGGGTGTGGCTCTGGAACTACCTTTTAGAGTTGGGCGTGATCCCGAGTTTACCAAGGAGCATCACAATTTATTGTGATAACTCTGGTGCGGTGGCAAACTCAAAGGAACCGCGGTCTCACAGGGCAAGCAAACACATAGAGAGAAAGTACCATATCATACGAGAAATTGTATCGAGGGGCGATGTGCTGATTAAGAAGATTGACACTGCTGACAATCTTGTTGATCCGTTTACAAAGAGCTTGCCGCAGAAAGTTTACGAAAGACATATTCGTGAGCTGGGCCTGAGGTGGATGCCGACCACTGATAGTGGTTAAAGACAGCAGACTAGATAGATGGACTGTATACTCTGTAATAGCTAAGTTATGATTTGAGTATAAGTGGGAGATTGATGGGTTTTGTATACTGAAAGCATTTATTATAATGAGTATACAACGGTTTATTTCTCCTATCTGTTAACAATCGTACATGTATGAACAATGGTATCCTCTTGTCTCACCGATAGGGACGATCATACGACGTGTTGTAGATCGCAGAAGACAGTATGATCACTTGACCTAGTGAGACATAAACCTTGATCACAGCCGAGACAGCGTATGAGGATACGTCTGTCCGGATGGCTGCGGCATTGTCAGAATAAGTAGTCTGTCTTGGTTACTTGACATGCTGGTACGCAGAGGTGGCATATTGATGGACTGCAGTGAGATATATTCGTCTGTCTGACTTCAAAGAATAAAAGATCTCGTCATATTGATTGAGTCCAAACCCTAACGTAGGTTCAGGGTTTGCACGAGTTGACTGTTGCTTTAACTTGCCATGGTGGAGAGCCAATACAGCGCGCTCGTATATCCGCATCTTGGGTAACATCAGTTCGTGTAGTACCGTCTGAGACTGAACTTAGGTAACCATATCTGAGTAATAGGATGGGGACATTCCCTGAGGAGCTCAATAACATTCTCGTGCCAAAGTCCTGCAGGCGGATTAAGTTCAGGCACGAGTGATAAGGTTTGAGTGGTACTACTTAGGAATAATAAGATACTCCCTCCATCCCACCTCAATTGTCCCACTTTCCTTTTTCGTCCGTCCCACCTCAATTGTCCCATTACTTAAAAAGACAACTTTTTCACACTCAACAATAAAATATTAATTCCACTCAACTTACTTTACACTCACACTCCTTGGTTATTGTGCCCAAAGTCATTGGGACAATTCAGCCGGGACGGAGGGAGTATTAATTAATTGTAGTTAGAGCTTGTCAGAGGCTCCGATTAATTAATGGATGTCCGGTAACCTGAAATATGGGGATTCTCAATTAATGCAGCCCGTTCTCATAACGTGGTAATAAAGGGGTAGGTCAGTATTAATTCTGTGGTGAAAAAGAATTAATATTAATTAATTAATTATGTCCTGGGTTGTGGACATGGGAATTAATTAATTTATAAGCCCACTTTATTATTAGCATTAGGTCCCAGGACTGGCTCAATTAAATATGCTGAATTGAGCCCAAAATGGCCCATTAGGGTTTCTAACCCTAGGTCTATAAATAGACAGCTCTCTCTCTGAAACCCTAAGTGACCTCATAAAACAGTTGAAAAACTCAAACCCTAGAGAGAGAGAGAGGTAGGCGCCGATTTTGGTAGAGAGGGAGGAGAATTTTGATTCTGGTCTTGCTCAGATTACAGATCTACGGAGTCCTCACCAGTAGTAGATCTGAACAACATTGGGACACAACCCTGAAGATCTAATCAGGAGAACAGATTTCTTCTTTCTTTCCCTTTGATTTTTGAATTTAATCTAGAAATTAGACATCTAATTTCTATTTCTGCAGATTAAATCGGATCGCGTGGTTGAATTGAGATTTGGAATTCAAACGCGAAAGATCGGTATAGACACTACGGAGTTACGGTAAATCTCTCAATCCACGATCCTTCGTATTAAATTCATAGGAGTATGCTAGGGTTTTGAGAATATTAATTATGAGCAATATCCATAGATCGATCCGGTTCATTTTGGTTTTGGTGATTCGGTTCACGGTAAAACCCTACAAGCTAATCCTCAAGGAGCAGAATAGCAAAGAGGTTACTGTCAAGAGGATTAGATCTGATAACGAGATCGAGTTCTGCAATGGGATTTTGATGGATTTTTGCACCAAAGCTGGTATCGGGCATGAGAAGTCCACTTCTAGGACTCCCCAGCAGAATGGTCTAGCAGAGAAAAGGAACAGGACCTTGAAGGAAGTTGTGCGGCCGATTCCGGTCTAAGTGGAAAGTACTGGGGCGAAGCAGTCTTCACAGCTTGCTATACATAGAATAGGAGCACAATCAATGGCAGATTCAATAAGACTCCTTATGAAGTGTACAATGGTCGTAAGCCTTCTATTACTCTTTTTCGTGCTTTTGGTTCGACATGTTATATTCATAACAATGGGAAGTCAAATCTTAACACTTTTTCTCCCAAGTCTGATGAAGGTGTGTTCTTGGGATATGGACACCCATCTTATAAAGGTTATAGAGTGTTAAACAAGACGACTCAAGTTGTGGAAATAACATGCAATTTTATTTTTGATGAGTCTATCTTAGTGCGCAGAGTTATAAGAGAGAAAGAGGATAGCAATCATGAGGCTAATGATGTCTATGTTCAATCGATCTTGAATTCTTTCGAAAATATGAAGATTGATCCGACTAAGTCTATGGGTGATTGTAATCCAATCCAGACGCTCTCAGCAGGTGACCAGACTGCTGACCAGGCTGTTGATGCTAATGATCATGCTGAGGCCACCCCACCAATTTATCTTAATGATAATTTAGAGGTTTTGGGATCGCTTGATGAAGAAGATGAATATACCCCAGATCCAGCAGAAGACACCGAAGGAGATTTAGGCGTTACTAAAAATGTTGCCAAAGAAGATGTTGCGCATTTGGATGCTGAAGTTCCAGCTGCTGAGGATCCTGTTGCTGAGATTCCTGATGCTGTTGTTCCGAATGTTGAGTTACTCGTTGTTGAACCCCAGGTGGATGTTGAAGAGAATGTTGTAGTAGACAACAATCAAGTAGGCGATACGAGTGCTGAAACCTCAGCACCCAGCAATCCAAAGCCAAGATGGCTAAGAGATCATCCTTTAGATGCTGTGATCAATGATGTCAATGATCCAGTAAGGACGAGACAAGCTATGTTGGCATGTTATATCAGCCATGAAGAGCCATCCAAGGTTGAGGAGGCTTTACAAAATCCAGATTGGGTGAATGCTATGCAAGAGGAGCTTGTTGAATTCACGCACAATCATGTTTGGGATTTAGTGGATAGACCCGAACATCAAAGCGTCATTGGGATGAAATGGGTTTTCAAGAACAAGAAAGATAAGTCAGGACACGTTGTCCGGAATAAAGCTCATCTAGTAGCAAAAGGACAATGCGAAAGAATAGATTACGACGAGACGTTAGCTCCGATCGCTCGATTGGAAGCAATAAGGTTATTCCTTGCATACGCTGCACATCATGAGTTCTTTGTGATGCATATGGACGTGAAGAGTGCCGTTCTGAATGATGAGCTCAAAAAAGAGGTGTATGTTGAGCAACCACCAGGCTTCGAGCAAGGAAACCAAGTTTACAGGCTAAGGAAAGCCTTATATGGTTTGAAGCAAGCACCGAGGGCATGGTATAGAACATTGTCAAAGTTTCTGCTAGACAATGGTTTCAAGAAAGGGAAAATCGATCAGACTTCTCATTCGCATCAAGGATGAAGGAAGTATCCTACTTGTGCAGATATATGTCGATGACATTATCTTCGGCTCTAAGAATTAATGCTTATGTGATAAGTTTTCAGAACGGATGCAAAGTAACTTCCAAATGAGTATGATGGGAAAGATGTCCTACTTTCTCAGATTACAAGTCCAGCAATCAAGTGATGGAATCTTCATTCACCAGAGGAATTACACTCGTGATCTGATTGCTAAGTATTGTCCAGAGAAGACAAAAAGCTTACGGATTCCAATAAGCACAAGTTGGCAGATAAGCCTCGATGAAGGAGGAGGGCCTGTGAATCCTACATTATATAGAGGTATCATCGGATCTTTGCTTTACTTAACAGCTAGCAGACCCGATATTTCTTATTATGTCGGTGTATGCGCGAGATATCAAGCAAATTCGAAGAAGTCACATTTGGATGTTGCTAAGAGGATTATCCAATACCTCAAGTGTACCGAGGGTGGTACCCAAGGTCTGATGGGCTAGCACTCAGTGGTTTTTCTGATTCAGACTTTGGAGGGTGCAAGATTGATCAGAGGAGCACCAGCGGGACATGCCAATTCTTTGGACATAAGCTGATCAGTTGGTTTAGCAAGAAGCAGCACTCTGTAGCTACATCTACTACTGAAGTTGAATACGTAGCAGCCACTAGTTGCTATGCACAAATCTTGTGGATTCGGCGACAGATGCAAGATTATGGCATTCCTCCTGAATGTGCGCTGATCTACTGCGACAACAATAGTGCTATGTGCATAACGAAGAATCCCGTTCATCATTCAAGGACGAAGCATATTGATATCCGACATCACTTCATTAGAGACCCTCAAGAGAAGAAGGATATTGATGTTCAATACATATGCACTGAAGATCAGCTAGTAGATATCTTCACGAAGCCGCTTGCTGAGGCCCGATTCAAAGAGTTATGTTTAAAGTTAGGCCTCATAGAGGTTGAAGATGCTGTGGATGAATGAGCTTTTATTCTCATTCTTTCTAGATTTCTTGGATTTTCAGAGATAAAAGAGATAAACGTATCCAAGCTTACGTTTTATGTTGCTGATTATTGTTGCTGAGATATTGCTGCTAAGCAACTGGATGCTGAGTCCTAGCTCTTAGCAGATCCTAAGAGGTTTTCTCACAACAACTGGTTCAGACGTCTGCTAGAGGGTGAATGCTGAGTCCCAGCTCTTAGCATTTCATCGGAATGCTATGCTATAGTTCTCTAGCAAATGGTACAGACGGTTGCTAGGGAATGTTTGCTAAGTCTAAACTCTTAGCAGACAACATGTGAATGCTATGCTACAAGCATTACAAATGGTGCCAGCAATTGACGCAGTGGATGCTAGATTTTTGGATGCTAGATTATGTGGATGCTAGAATTCGGATGCTAAATCCAAGCAGACTATTTTAGTGCTAAGGATTTCCAATACTAGCAGATTGCTGAGTCCAAACTCTCAGCAGTCTCCGGAAGTCAAAGCGGGAAGTTTTTAAATATGAATTGATGTGTCCGACTGATACGTGCGTAAAATGACCTATTTTTCGATGTGTGAGCGTGCATGTTTGCGGCCATTTTACCCTCATATCATATGTTTTCGTTGTTCTTTTTGTCTTGTTTTCGTGTTTTCATGTTTGAAATGTTGTAGTAAGTGTTTTGGGCATAAAACAACACTTTTGGTGGAGTTTTGGAGGAAAATCGCAAATTTCGTGTTAGGCGTGATCACGGCCAGTGAAAATTTCGGTCGAGCTGCCCAACAGGGGATTGGCTTGGCCGATCTCTGCATTGCTCGACCGAGCCACCCATTTCAGAGGGTTGGTTCGGGCGAGCCGGAGCGAGATTTTGGCAGTTTTGGCGGTTTTCAGTTCTGGGCTGGCCCGGGCGAGCCAACCTTGGCTCGGGCGATCCGAGGCCCTGTTTACTCATTATAAAAGGGGGAAAAATGGTTATTTTGATAACTTTGAATAATTTTAGATAATTTCTACCTAAATTCTCTCTACGATTCCCATTTCCATCCCTTCCAAACATCCACCAAGGGTATCAAGGAGCTAATTCATCAATCCTTGATGGAAAATTGAAGATCCAAGGGGGTAGATCAAGACCAATCAAATTCAATTGGGGAAGATTTCAATTTCTACTTATCAATTGTAATGGATGTAATTGAATTCAACCTTGTATTTGTACAATTTAAAGGTATGATGTTCTAATTCCATTTGGATGTTGATTTGAATGAGGATGCATGAAGATTAGGTTTGATTATTGCTTGTTTACCTTCCTCTTTGTGATTGAAGCATACTAGAGCTTGTTCCTATTCATCTAGATGTAGGTAATAGCCAATTTAGATGATAATTGACACAAACATTGTAGCCAACACGCGGATAGGCGTGTCGTGAATAGTATGACTTCTTGTGTTCCTTGATCCAATCCCTGTGCGGAGATAGGGCATAGGGCGATGATTTACGTGCTATTAGGAGTGGTCTAGAATCCGATAACGTAGCTGTTTGAGGATTTTAGTATCATCTACGGTTGATTCACCGTGACTGGGGATTAGCTAGTGTAGTGTAAGAGTTCATCAAATTAGGAATTAAAATGTGTTTACATCCATGATTGACTTAATTTGATGGCATCTAAGTTTATTTCAACATCCTATCTTCCTAATTTGAGAATTTGATTGTCTTGGTTTACCGTATTGGGAAAGGATTGAACAATTGATGTTTGTTGGTTTAATTTATGTTAGTCATATATTGCTAGAATAGATTAGAATTGAATGTTTAGATTGATAGGAACTACTCGACGATTGTGTCATGCTTAGCTATAAGACTTTGCTTAGTAACTCGGAATTCTAGTGGGCGAAGCGGGGAAGAACCTGGATTTGATATTTTATTCTTTGTGTAGTTAAGAGTTTAATTAGATTGAACTTTTAGCTGCATCAAGTTTTGGCGCCGTTGCCGGGGACTTCATTTAGTAGGTTGCTAGATATTGGGGGAAAAGTGAAGCTTGTAGGCTAGGTGTTTGTGTTTTTGTTTGTGTGAATATTGTTACTAACATTTGTTTGATAATTGTTCTAATTTTGTTTTCTTTTGGATTTTTGTTTTTGTTGTAGACTTGCCTTTGTTGAACTCTTGTAGGTGTCTAACATGGAGAGACTTATTAATGTGCAAAGGCAATTGGAGGAGATTAGAGACCTCATGATGCAAAGACAAAGACCGCGAATGCCTATCCGAAACGTGTATGAGGAAATGTTTGAATGTAGTAACCAATGGCCGGAGGAGGAAAGAGCTTCTCAAATGGTGAATGTTGTAAAGGAATCTCATGATGAAGATTTGTGGAGGAGACAATTAGAGCTCATGCAAGAAGAACTTAAAGTGTTGAAAAGATCAAGGAAAGAGCATGAGGAAAGGCAAGAAATAGAGGTGAAGAGAGAAGATGAACCGGCAAGGGAAGGACAAGTAATACTTCAAGTTGATGAGGTGAATGAAGATATCAAGGAGCCGGCACAAATTTTTGAAAGTATGGAGAAGGATGAGAGTGCGAGTATTGAGATGAAACTCAAGGAAACATTAGGAGATGGCAAAGAAAACGTGGAAACCGGAGAAATCATTAGTGAAGAGATAATGGGTGTTCATCAAGAAGAGCTCAAGAAGGAAGGCACCGAGGAGACGGTGAAGAACATTGAAGGAGGAAGAATTGAGGAGCCTTCACTTGAAGAGATTCCAACAATATCGGTATTGGAACATTTAATAGATGAGGAAAAGCCGACAATAAGCAAAGAGAATGAGGATAGGTTGAAGCGGGGATTGTCAACATTGGAAGTAGGCAAGGTTGAGGAAAGAAGGGTGAGTGCATTGGATGAATGGATTAATGAATTTGTTGAAGTGGGGATTAGATTGGAGAATATCTTAAGGATCACTTCAAAGAAAGAGCACTCATTCATCCAATTCGAGTTCGACAAGATGATCGATCCTCCTTGGAGAGATGATAGGGGTGAAAGAAAGATTGTCTTGGACAAATTGCTCCCAAGTAAATACAAATTAAGGGAGAAAGGTGTATTAAAAACCCACACAATTTTTTATAACGGGTGATGTGGTAAGGTCGTCTAGCTACCAACGTTAAGGAAGCGCTTGTTGGGAGGCAACCCAACCAATTTTCTTTCTTTTGTTTAATTGCTTTTAGTTGCTTTGATTTTGAATAAATGTCTAGCTTGTTTGGTTTTGTTTTTGTAGGTAAGAATTACAAGATCGAGAGGAGTGACGATGCACCGTCCACCGTTTTGCAAACTTAGTCTCACTTGACTAAGTTTGGGGGGATGTGCCGGTAGCCGGTGTCTCGGTTTATTTTTCTCTATCTCCTATCTTTTATCTTACAATTAGTTTAGGTTGTTGGATATTGTCCCTTTATTGGATTTGATTCGATTTGGTTGTACCTATATTGATGTTCTACCTTGGATGAATGTTTTGGATTATGCTCATCTTGATGATATGTATGGATATTTTCATGGGTTTGAGTTTGTTGAACATTGCTTTTGATGGTATGTTTGGTGGAGCTAGTGGAAAAATGAATTATTTGTATAGATTTTGGATAGTGGAATGATGGTGGAAAGAGGTTTTGGAAGTGAATGTGGCTTATACTTGTTATTGTTTGATTGTGATTGTGGATGGAATTATTAATGAGTTGGCATGATTGACTACTTCCTATTATGCATGGTTTGTGGTTTGGATTATTGGTTTGGTTTGAATGGTGGAACTATTGGATATGATCTTATCATTGTTGATATTTGGTTTGTGGATAGTTTGGTGGATATGAGAGCTTTATTGGTTTGTTTTATGCTCAAGTGTTTGGTGGTGTTTGTGTTGATCTAGTAGGTACAAATAAGGTCTTGGAGAGCGGTTTGATCGTGTGTGCCGATGGGTAACGCTTTCTATCGTCCCTTCTACCAATTAGATTCATTACATTGTTTATGGCATGTAGATTGTGGTTAGGATGTTGTGTGCTTGTGTGTGTGTGAAGAACCCAAACTAGACTTGAGATTTAATCATGATTTACTTAGTGGAGTTTGATGTTTACCTCAACCAATGATTGTGCGAAATCTAGTTTTCGAAGCATGATTTAAGTTTAACTTTTGAATTGCCGAGTTTTGTATGTGGTTAATGCATAGGACTTGACAAAAAGCTGTGAGGTTTGAGCCATGATATTGTCATATCTATATTGTTTGTGAGTGGCAAGATTGAGAGTACGAGATCTAGAACTTGCATCCGTTCTCTATCTATTGGCGTGAGTGTGTAACTAGAAAATGATCTTAGGCCATCGATTCTTAGTCCTACCTTTCACACCGGGAGTATAAGGTGGTTGTTATCATAATTTTGCCTTTCATATCTTTGACCCCCGTGATTGAGCTTTATTGGTGAAATTTTCTTGATATAATTAGGACCATATTTGGGGGGAAAGAGTGTATGAGGGTGAATACGGTGATGAGAGTTGGGTTGGGAATTGATTGAATGTGTATTGATGGATTATGTTGAGGCATGAAAGATATGAAATTAGGGATTATTGTTGATCCTAGAAAAATGAGCACCTACAAAATTTTTGGTGCAAGTGTTTGGGAAGAGAGGCACCGACAAAATGAAAGAATGATGGTGCATTTGAAAAAAAAATGATGAAAAAGAAATGAGAAAAGAGAAAAACAAAGAAGAGAAAGAAAAGAAAAGAAAAATGTGTTGTGAAATGAAAAGCCTCGGGGGTTTGTAGTGGTCCGAAAAGAACAAGTTTGGGGGGTTTTGGGAAATTGAGAAGTTAGTCACTTTGGCCCAAAAACCACCCACCTTTTAGTTAGCCACGTTACAACCCGTGAAAAGACCTTTTTGATTCTAGAAACTAACTCATTGTAGTATAGTGGTGAGAATAGATGCAAGCCTATGGAAATCAAGCTCGATATCTTGTGATTGAGTGAATCTCATCGTCCCTAAACACGTGAGGGAGTGCTTTCGTTTCTTGTATCCAATTTTGATGAGTGGTTCATGTCCTTGGCATTAACCTTGTTACAAAGTTAGGTGATAATCTCGTTTTACTGGAACATGCTAAGATAACTTTGATGAGCTATGAGGTATTTCATGAGGTAGATTAATGGCTTTACTTTGTTTTGATTGAGGACAATCAAGGGTTCAAGTTTAGGGGATTATGATATGTGCGTAAAATGACCTATTTTTCGATGTGTGAGCGTGCATGTTTGCGGCCATTTTACCCTCATATCATATGTTATCGTTGTTCTTTTGTCTTGTTTTCGTGTTTTCGTGTTTGAAATTTTGTAGGAAGTGTTTTGGGCATAAAACAACACTTTTGGTGGAGTTTTGGAGGAAAATCGCGAATTTCGTGTTAGGCGTGATCACGGCCAGTGAAAATTTCGGTCGAGCTGCCCAACAAGGGACTGGCTCGGCCGATCTCTGCATTGCTCGACCGAGCTACCCATTTCAGAGGGTTGGCTCGGTCGAGCCATTTTGGCTCGGTCGAGCCATTTTGGCTCGGGCGAGCCGGAGCGAGATTTTGGCAGTTTTGGCAGTTTTCAGTTCTGGGCTGGCCCGGGCGAGCCAACCTTGGCTCGAGCGATCCGAGGCCCTGTTTACTCATTATAAAAGGGGGAAAAACGGTTATTTTGATAACTTTGAATAATTTTAGATAATTTCTACCTAAATTCTCTCTACGATTCCCATTTCCATCCCTTCCAAACTTCCACCAAGGGTATCAAGGAGCTAATTCATCAATCCTTGGAGGAAAATTGAAGATCCAAGGGGGTAGATCAAGACCAATAAAATTCAATTGGGGAAGATTTCAATTTCTACTTATCAATTGTAATGGATGTAATTGAATTCAACCTTGTATTTGTACAATTGAAAGGTATGATGTTCTAATTCCATTTGGATGTTGATTTGAATGAGGATGCATGAAGATTAGGTTTGATTATTGCTTGTTTACCTTCATCTTTGTGATTGAAGCATACTAGAGCTTGTTCCTATTCATCTAGATGTAGGTAATAGCCAATTTAGATGATAATTGACACAAACATTGCAGCCAACACGCGGATAGGCGTGTCGTGAATAGTATGACTTCTTGTGTTCCTTGATCCAATCCCTGTGCGGAGATAGGGCATAGGGCGATGATTTACGTGCTATTAGGAGTGGTCTAGAATCCGATAACGTAGCTGTTTGAGGATTTTAGTATCATCTACGGTTGATTCACCGTGACTGGGGATTGACTAGTGTAGGGTAAGAGTTCATCCAATTAGGAATTAAAATGTGTTTACATCCACGATTGACTTAATTTGATTGCATCTAAGTTCATCTCAACATCCTATCTTCCTAATTTGAGAATTTGATTGTCTTGGTTTACCGTATTGGGAAAGGATTGAACAATTGATGTTTGTTGGTTTAATTCATGTTAGTCATATATTGCTCGAATAGATTAGAATTGAATGTTTAGATCGTTAGGAACTACTCGACGATTGTATCATGCTTAGCTATAAGATTTTGCTTAGTAACTCCGTATTCTAGTGGGCGAAGTGGGGAAGAACCTGGATTTGATATTTTATTCTTTGTGTAGTTAAGAGTTTAATTAGATTGAACTTTTAGCTGCATCACCGACACGCTGCATTTAATGCGTGCAACTGGCTGCGTCAAACCAAGAAGCGACACGTCAACTGCACTCAAGTTCATAGGGGCGTGGGCTACTGATAACTCTCATAAAGAGTTATCTTTTGATCTCTTTTCATGAACTTTAGATGTTGTTTTGAATAACATGCTTAGCAATCGAAGTCCTTTTTGCTTGTTTATGCTCATTTAGGATTAATTCATAGTATTTTAAATTGTGCAAGCTTTAATAAGTTTTTGAAAGCATTTGGTGAAGTTTTAACTAGGTTCTGGATGCTAGAGCTTCCCTGCTGCATGCTAATTAAAGATATGCTCGAGCCTGGGAAACGCATGATAAGAAGGAAGATTTTCTCTCTCCGGGACCACTTAAAGACAAGGATAAAGGTCCTTTTTGATCTTGTCTGCTGAGAAGACAGGTGGCACTAAAGGAAGTCGATCTCTTGTCTGAAGGAAACAATGACATCTGCACACGTGGAATGCATCAAGGGAAAGAGAAGGAGATCAACGGCTATGAAAAAGGAGAATTTTATAAAAGAAAGGCTTGGTAATTTTGAAGAGGATAACATGAATTTCAGAGAAGCACGAGCGAAGAGCAGAGGTACATAGAGAGAGCTTGGAGAAGAAGCAACCGGAGCACAAAGGATCATCGTCTATAGTTTGATTTTAGATTTTCAAGCTGTATTTTTGAATGATGAATGATCCTACGCTCTTATTTCTTTTATTTCCGAGCATGAACTAATTTCATTTACACTTGGGTTGTGAAACAAAGTACCATTTGCTTGAATATATGTTAGAGTTGAGTTTTGCATGACTGAACTTATCTTTAATCCTGTTTTCAATCGTTTCTTGAGCACGACAGTGAGTAGAAACCTATCACCTATGGAGACTGAAAAGTGAAATAGGCCGAGGGGATTCTAGATAATTGTTTTGATCTCATAGACATATGGGAAAATACAACTTAATCGATCTTTGCTTCATTTCGTCATCATCGAATCACTGAGAGAGGCATGTACATATGAATCTTGGTGAGAGGGTGTAGATCTAGTAGAATGACAGTTTGCTAGGCAGAATTAGAAAAAGTTCTAAGGTTCAGAGAATTGCGAGACATAAACTCTAGCATATTGGATAGCAGTGGTGCATTGTATTCCACAACCCGAGTGTGTTTTCCAGTACTTGTGAATCCATTTATAATATTTATGTTTATTTTGTGGAACGAGGAAATACTACTGATCATAGCTTTAATAGGAATCATAGTTTATGCATATTTATGTTTTGAGTAGAAGTTAGAAGCAACAACTCTTGATTTACAAACAATTCTTAGTGCACGATTAAGACAATCACTCCCTTGGGTTCGATATCTGGTCTCACTTGACTATATTACTTGTGGATTGTGTATACTTGCACATTGGTTCTGTAGTCACACTATAGTTTACAACAACTACCATACGAAAGGTCTTGCCAATCCTGAACCGTCGATTGAATTTGAAAAGATGATTCCCCAGCTGTCGGATCATTACACAGAAGGTATAAACATCTCACTTCGTTCAACTATTCAAACCTTCTAACTCTGAGTATCTGAATCCCTAGAATTTCTAAGTCTTCCAAACACTCCTGAATTCTCCCAACTTAGACAATCCTTCAATATGTCTGCTAATCCTCAATCTCCTCACCAATTTGAATCCCATACACACACCGATACATCCGATTCCTCTACGGAATCCGAAATCCCCATCCATTCCCTTACTCAAGACGTGACTCTACATGAGCGGTGGGCACCGTATAATACAGGGATTTTCAAGAAAAAAGACGTAGAAGATGACATCCCATATGGTCAACTGGTGACTCTAGCCAGGAAAAAAGAATAGTCAGGCTTATCCAAAAATCAGAGGAGGGCGGTGCAAATTATGAAGGACCGCATTCTATACACTCCTCTCGCTGCACTTCAATTTCTAGAATGGATAATGGAAGCCCTAGAGAAGGTAGGGGTGCTTCTCTACTAGTCAGCAGAACCATTGTGGTTCCACCCACACATGGTTTCTGAGTTCTATGCGCGTGCCGTAGTAGATGAGGCCACCCAGGAGTCCTTCAAGACTTCCGTCTTTGGCACGATTTTAGAGGTGAATGCTGATATTCTTGCCGCTAAGTTTGAGCTACCCAACAAAGGTGAGCGTATTGCTAGATATAAGTTGAATGATCTAGATGAAATGGAGAAGAGATGGAAAGCTTGGAAGAAGCCCGAATTGGTGAAAATTCAGAAGGGAAAGCCGATCACCTTCAAGGTTGCTACTCCAATCAACCAATTCAAAGATGAGTACAAGACTCTTGCTGAGCTGGTAATCAAGATGTTCCAGTGTGATGCTGGTTCATACTTTGAATTGTCGGCGAAGAAGTATGCAGTAATGATGGCGTTGGTGGATAAAGTGGAAGGCAATTGGGCAAAATTCTTTTATGGGCGATGGTTGGAGCACGCCAGAAAGAATCTGAAGATAAAAGAGGAGGGTGTTTTTACATCCAATGTAAATTTTGGATTGAAAATCAACAAATTTATCGAGATGTTCTTTCACAAGAAAAGGCTCGACAGAGTAAAGAAGCTGCTTCCAACAGACTTCATTCCAATGATAAAGAAGACACCAACTCCGATTGATCCCACCAGACCGATCATTTTGAAGGGCAAGTCCAATGTTAACAAGAAGATTCCTACCTTATCGGAGGAGCCCCATCCAGGCGAGTTAGCATTCCAGAGATTGGAGCAGGCAATTGCTATTACTCCAGAGGAGATAGCAGCGACCCAGAAGGCTGCGGAGATAGAGCAATGCTTTCAGAACCTAGAGGATATCGAGAAGCTTGGAGATCTGCCCGTTGAGTAGATTGAGGAGATCATGGCTAAGAAGCAAGCAGAACAACAAGCAACAACTTTGGGTCAGATTGCGGTGGCAATACCCAAAAGAAAGAGGTCAGATGATGCCTCTCCTGAAAAGAAGAGGACACGCAGAAGGCTTGTCAAGTCTGCTGAGAAAGAGAAGGCCGAGAAAGAAGCAGCAGAGAAAGAAGTTACTGAGAAGTAAGCGCAGGATGCTCCACTCTCCTCTAAACCTTTTGAAGAGAGAGTGCGAGTTGTAAGGAAGTCAAATTTGAAAAGGAAGGCCGAGAAGAAGGAGCAAGAGAAAAACAAACATAAGAAGGAGATGGAAAGGCTCACTTTTGATGCACGGGATCAAAATTTTGAGCAAGTAAAGAAGGCTAATGAGGAGCGTGCTGCACAGAAGGTTGTTGATCAGCAAGTAGCCAAGGAATCTACTGTATTAGTAGCACGAGCTGCTGAAGACATCAGGAGGCAAGCAGCTGCTGCTACTAAGAAAGGGAGGGAGAAGCTGGTAGCTGATTATCGGACGTGAAGATCAATATAGACATGCTGAAAGAAGATGTAGTTGAATCCCAACAGCTGATGGCGCACACTGTTTAATCCTTCTCGACCACCTCTTTGGCTGCTATCAAAGAGGGGGAAGAAAGGAGACTTGTTGAAGCAGAGCAGAGCAAGAAGGAAGAAGAAGCTCTCGCTGCTGCTGAGGAGGAGAAGAGACTTGCTCTTGAGGAGTTGAAGAAGAAAGAGATGGAGCTAAAAATCAAGATGCTAGAAATGGAGAATGAGAAGGTTGCTAAAAAGCTCGAAAGAGAAGTTAAGGAGAGGGAAGCTAGCAAGGCCTACATTGAGAAGTTCATGCAGATGACAATGAATAAATTTGATGAGTATGACAAAAGGAAGAAGTCTGCTCCTGATTCTTAAATTTCTTATCTTAGCAAACCTTTCTGTAACATTTTTTTTGATCTTTTCTAGTTTCATTGTACTTGTAACGATCACTCATATGAATGAAGCTAGATCAGACTTAGAAAAATTATCATTGTCCACTTCTAATTTTTCGTGCGTGTCTTAGTTGATATACACTATCTGATGTATTCAAAAAAAGTGCATGTGGATGCTGAGAGTATTTGTCTTTGGATTGATTGTGAATGCTTGCTGATTTAATTGGGTGCTAGAATTCCTAGCATATTTCTTGCAACATTTACTTATGTTTTTAATAGATAAATATTTCCCAGCACTTTTTGAGGGGGAATTTTGTTAAAATCAATTCTGCTAGAACTAAGTTGGATAAACTCTGAGTTAGATTGCTAGAATAGCTCTATTACTTAGAAATCTTGTAAACTCAGAAATTTTTACTCTTAGATTCTGCAAGTGATAATAAGTTTTGATCGCACCAAAAAGGGGGAAATTGTTGGGAATTATTCGCGAATTCCTCCTTTAGATCAAAATTGTAAAAGGTTTTGTTAAATCTAAGCCTTACTAGATTGGTCGATCATTGCTGAATTCTAGCATAGTCTAGCAACTCTTATGTAGTGTCCTGTTTAGGAAAAATATTGAGTTGTAATAGATTAGGAAGTGCTTGAAAAGATTGCTGAAGGATTCAGCAAATGGAACGAAGAAAATCAATTCAAGCAACTTCGGGATGCTAGAAGAGTTCTCAGCAGATGGTAGCTGCTAGAGACATCCGCAGACGAGAATGACTGCTAGAGATGTTAGTGGTCAAGTGCTAAGAAGATTGAATGCTAAAGGAGATAGCATTCGCTAGCATACAAGCAGATTGCTAAGTAATAGCAATCAGCAGTCAAGACCTAAATACTGAAATACGCATCTGCTGAAGGAGTCAGCAAATTGGAGAGCAGATTGCTAGAAGAGCGTAGCAATCAAAAGGTTTAGTAGATCGTTCCAGCATTCTCCGAGAATGCTAAGCAAAGAAGATATCTAACAACGATCTCTAAATACTATTGTTTTGACAAAAGTTCAATTGAAAAGACAAAAGCTTTCCCGCAGTAGGTCGGAAAGTACTGTACGATGCTGGAAAGGACGGATAAAGTCGAACTCCTTTTGGACGAAGAAGTCGTTGTGTCTAACGGGTATAGAGATTCAAAGTTTGAATCTCCAGGTATAAAAGTCGAAGTCCAAACCAGATAAACGACTACTACTGCTTAACCACTACTTTCAAATCACTCACGAACTAAGGAACCTCAACCACATCTGAAAATGCATTTACTGTGAGATTCCTTTGACAGGCAAAAAGTGAGAAAGTAGTCAGTTGAGAGCACGAGACTTAAAGCATTCAAAGCTCTCAACAACCGTAGTGTCCCCCACTTGAAGATCTGACACTACATTGAAGAGATTCCTTGACTTAGTTCAAGAATCCAATCATTGGGATACCTTCCATCCTATGAAGCATCCAGCAGTCACATCTCTAAAAAGAGATTGACTCTGACGGGCTATTGCCAAAACCAGACAAGTTCGGAGAGAACTATAAAACCTCCATTATAATGAAGGACAAGTTTTACGATGGTACGCCCATGACTTGCCCGGAGCTGCTGACTAGAAGATTGAAGAATTGGAGGATAGCTTTGTAGTGGCTAGATTGAAGGTTCACTACCTGCTACAAGTGTACGACGAATCCTTGTACTTCAATATCTTTTTAGTGAATTCTCAGCGATATGGCTAAGGAGTGGATGTAGATCTATTAGATCGAACCACTATAAATCTTGTGTGCTTTACTGTTTTATTACTTACTGTTTGTGTGTTGTGATATGAAACCTAGCAACGATAGTTGCTAGAGCATATACCTGTAAGAAACCCTAAGTACGACTTCGAGCTAAACATTTTTATAAGAACTTAAGTGCAAGATAATCTTTAATCTTCTGCTGCATTCGTCTGTGTTTGTTGTTTTCTATTCACCACGACAACTATGATCTGGGACCAACAAGCTCAAAAAAATACAAACTCCATCAAGAGGTAAGAGTATTCCTTAATCCGATTCATCCAACACAAGATTCCACAACTAAATCCTATAGAAGTTCAGCCACACGTAGCTTGTTTGTAATAAAATTACAAACAACAAATTAGAATGTTTATTTCCCCCAATTGATGCTTCTTCACTTCAACTAATTGAGTGGATTGATCCTGGATTTTGTCTAAATTGATGGGAATTTGAGTGGAGTGGGTCGTGGAGAGAAATAACCGCTCAAAACTGCCAAAAGTTCCTTTTCCAATCAAATTTCTCCATTTTAAATTAAGTTTGATGCACCCAGATTTTGCCCGAGATGAAATCTATTTTGCCTGAAATGAGCCCTTGCTTCATTCTAAGAATTCACAGTCACTTTCAGCAAAATCATGCTTATTTCAGCCAAAATTTTGCTTTGTCTGACTTTGAGAATTTTCCCGATGCTTTGAACTGGATTTCTTCCTCAAACACTTTGATTTCTATTAAAATGCTTCTCATTTCAGGCGAAATTTCTCTCTATTTCTGCTTTAGCCTTCCACTCCTCATTCAGGGAGAAATTCAAGTCTCTAACACCCACATTTCTGTTGAAATGCACCAAAACTTTGTAAAACAAAACTTTTTTCATCTCTTTTCCATCATACAAGACTTGAAACACAATATACACAGAGTAACACCAATTCTAAGAAACACCTATGATTGCGTACAATATAACCTGAAAATGTAACGTTTAAGCACACAAAATGCATATATTTCATACACGTATCATAATCCCCCAAACTTGAGCCTTTGATTATCATCAATAAAAAAAAATAAAGAATTACTAAACCTAGTGCAATTCCTCATAGCTCATCACATTGATATCAACATGTATCAATCAATCGAGATTATCACCTTTATTTGTGCAAGTGTTAATACAAAATACTAAAACCTTTCTACAAAGATTGGTAAACAAGGAACACATTCCCTCACGTGTTTATGGACAAGCCACACATTCACAAGATACCAAGTTCCACTTCTATAGGCTTGCATCCTATCTCACCACTTTACTACAACAAGCTAAATTCTAGAATTAAGAATGTCATATTTTTTTTGATAACGTGATTAACTAATCGGTAAGTTGTTTGGGGCTAAAATGACTATCCTCCATGAAACACCCAATACTCTCAATATGGATCCTCATTCAACCAATCCCAATGCATTTTTCTCATTTTCTTTCTTTCTTTTTATTTTCCTCAATGCATTTTGTAAGTATTCTTTCTCACACCATTTTTTGTAGGTGCTTATTTTTCTTTGATATGCAACATCTTAACATTTTTTGTCCTTCTCTTTTTTCTTTATTCTTTCTTTTCAACACATGATTTCTCACTTTTCCTTTCTTTTTTCCTTCATGCATTCCAATCGGGATACTAATTTGAGCACATTCCCAACCAAACCTCACAACATTCTTATTCACCCATCATTCTCTAATCATCAAATATTCAACAAATTGACCACAATAAGCTCAATCATGGGGAACAATGGAATGAAAGTTAAATGACGATAATTATAAGCACCTTATACTTCAATGTTGCAAGGTAGGATCTAGGAGATGATGGCCTAATACCATCTTCTAGTAAAATGCTAATATTTACATAGATATAGAACGGATGCAAGGTCTAGTTGTTTCACCTTCAATCGTGTCACTCTCAAAGGAATATATGAAAATGTCACGGCTCAATTCTCATGGATTTTTGTCTAGTCTTAAGTATTAACACACACAAATTATAGAAATTCAAAAGTATAATCTCAACATGGCTCCATCTCAACGATTCAACCCTATCATTAGCTTAAGCAAACTTCAAACTTCATAAGTTCATCATGATATAATCTCAAGTCAAACTTGGGTGGATTACACACATAAGCACACAATATATCGAATCTAATTTACTAGCATGCAACACATCTACATGGCATAGATTTAACGTTAGAATGTTTTACCCATCGACACCCACTTGATCTAATCGCACTCGCAACCTTATTTGTACCTGCTAAACATCACAACACACGAAAGTAAATTTGAGAATTAGACAAGACTCATCCAACAAACACATACCTCATCAACTAAATTTCTCATAGCAATATCATCATCCAAAAATAACTATCATTGAAATCTAGAACTTGCATTTATTCTCGATCTATTAGCATGAGTTTGTGACTAGAAAATGATATTAGGCCGTCGATTCCTAGTCCTACCTTACACATCGGGAGTATAAGGTGTTCACTTTGATTTTTATTTGCCCTTCATATCTTTGCCCCCCGTGATTGAGCTTTATTGGAGGACTTTCATTGATATTATTAGGACCGAGTTTGGGGGGATAGAGAGAATGAGGGTGAATACGGTGACGTGATTTCGGGTTGGGTTTTATTCAGTATTTGGTAGTGCAATTGATGAGGCATGAAAGGAAGGAAATAAAGAGGATTGGTGCAAGTCATAGAAAATGGGGCACCTACAAAATTGTGAAAAAAGAATGGTGCAAGTCTTACAAAACATATGCACCCACAAGAAAAAAAAGAGAACAAAAGAAAGAAAAAAAAAGAAGAGAAAAAGAGGAAAAAAATGAAGAAAAAGAATGAAAGTTTTGAGAATGATTAAGCCTCGGGTTTAGTTGTTGATGATAACGTTTTAGGGGGGGTTTTGGGAAATTGAGGAGTTTAGTTACTTTGGCCCAAAACCACCTACCTTTTAGTTAGCCACGTTATAACCAAAGCAAAGACCTTCTTGATTCTAAGAGCTAACTCATTGTAGTATAGTGGTGAGAATGGGTGAAAGCCTATGCAAATTGAGCTTGATATCTTGTGTTTGAGTAATTCCCATCGTCCCTACACACGTGAGGGAGTGATTTCAATTCTTTTATCCATATTTGATGAGTGGTTTGAGTCCTTAGCATTAACCATGTCACAAAGTTAGGTGATAATCTCGTTTCACTAGGACATGCTAAGATAATCAAGATGAGCTATGAGGTATTGCACGAGGTCGAATGATTGTTTTACATTGTTTTGATTCAGGACAATCAAAGGTTCAAGTTTGGGGGATTATGAATTGTGCGTAAAATGACCTATATTTTGATGTTTATGCATGCATGTTTGCGTTCATTTTACTCCCATATCATATTCTTTTGGCTTCTTTTGTTGTGTTTTCATGTTTTTGTGTGTTTCGAATGGTGTAGGATAGGTTTTGGGCATAACTCAACATTTTTGGCAAAGTTTTAGTGGGAAATCGACCGATTTGAGGAGCAGTAGGTGTTGCTATCCAGAGCCAGACAGACCAATCCGAAATCAAACGGATTGATCGTGGCAATTAGAAGAGAATCTTGGCCGATCCTGCAAAGCTCGACCGATCTGCCCATTTCAAAGGCAAATCTCAGTCGATCCTGATCCAGATCGAGCGATCCGGAACGGGCTGTCTTGGCTTTTTTTCATTTTCAAGTCATCCCGATCAATCCAATCTCAGACGGGGCGATCCGGAGCTCTGCCAACTCATTATAAAAAGGGGGAAACTCACACTTTTGAAAAAACTTTGAACTTTTGTCACTTTAACACAAAAATTAGATAGATTGTCTCTACACTTCCATCTTCCATCATGTTCCAAACCTAATCCAAGGTGTCAAAGAGCTAATCCAACCTCACTTGGTGAAGATTTGAAGAATCCAAGGGTAGATCAAGATGAAAATACTCAATTTGGGGAAGAAATTTCTCTAGATCTATCAATTGTAATGGTTTGCTTTCAATTCAACATTGTAATGATCCAATTGATAGGTATGGTGTTCTAAACTTCTTTTGGATGTTCATTTGAATAAACTTGTGTGAAGATTAGGTTGAATTGTGTATGTTTACCTCCCTCTATGAGATTGAATCATGCTAGATCATATTCCTATTCACCTAGGTGTAGTTAATAAGAGCCAACTTTGGAGATAATTGACGTGAATTTGCTGCCAAAATGGGGATAAGAGGGTCGTTATTAGCATGTTTTCTTGTGTTCCTCGATCCAATCCCTGTGCGGAGGAAGGGGATAGGTTGAAGATTTACGTGCCATAAGGAGTGAATTAGAAGCCAATAACGTAGCGGTTTGAGGTTTTTAACGTCATCTACGGCCAATTCGTTGTGATAGGGGGGGTTGGCTAGTATGGTGTAATAGTCCATACATTTAGGGATTAAATCGTGTTTGCATCAAAGTTCAACTTAATTGGAGCACATCCGCATTCTTATCAACATCCATTCTATCTTACTTGAGTATTTGTGAATCTTGTTCTACCAAGCTTTTGAAGAATTGGAAATATTGTTTTCAATTACAAATTGTGAATGATGATTTGTGGTTATTGTTTACAAATTGTTCTAGTTTAGATTACATACAAGCCTAGATGTTAGAATACAACTCAACGACTTTTGATTTTCCTAGCTATAAAATTCCACATGATTAGATAGTAATCCATAGGGCAAAACGAGTTAGGGACCTGGATTGATATTGTTACTTGGTTTGCGTTGAAATTGAGCAATCATTTTAGTGTCCATCATATGCCAACCCCAATAATGCATTCAATCCACCGATGAGTCTAGAGAATGTTGGGAGGAGTTCACATGGAGGGTATCATAGAAGAGGAAATCGTAGTTATCAAGGGGGTAATGAGCCAAGTAGGAACACGAACGAAGAATTTTATAAATGGTTGGACAAGTATGATGGTATGTTGGCGGAGTTCCAAATTCAAATCTCCTCGATTGCTAAACAATTGAGTGTAAAACATCAACACTATAAATTTCCAAGTGATACATATATCACTCAAAAGAAGAGCTGCAATTTGTTGAATGAAGAAAATGGAGACGAGGAAAACACTATTGTGATGACACCAAAGGAGATAAAAAACTACTTTCTTGAGGCAAGAGCAAAGGACAAAGCAAAGCAAGAGGAGGTAAAGAAAGACAGCTGTGAAGAGCCTACTTATGAGAAAAATAAGGAGAGATAGGTCAAGTTCTTTGATTATGTGGGAAAAGGAGACATAGAGATGCCTCTACTGGAGGAGATTCAACGAGTATCAGTTTTGGATCAGCTTTTTGAAGAGAATGAAGGGCTAAAATCATGCATGAAGGAGGATAAAAGGATGAAGGAAGATTCCTCACCTTGTGACAATGGAGAGAAGAGTAAAAGGAAGGTAGCATGTAAGAAGAAGGATTCGAGAAGCTTTACAATTGCTTGCAAGATTGGAGAAGGCTTTGTGTGACTCCAGCGCTAGTGTGAATGTTATGTCATGGACTTTATTTAAAAAACTAGGCACGGGGGTATTGAATCCTACTACTCATGTGTTGCAAATGACTAATCATGCTCTATTTTCCTCTCGAGGGGTGATTGAAGATGTGAACATTGAGTTATTGTAGTTTACATTTCCCAAAGTTTTCTTGGTTGTGGATACGAAGAATCGAAGTGGTATTCATTTGATTTTAGAAAGACCATTCTTATTTATGGAGGATGCATGTATGGATGTGAAAATGGTGAACATACTTTGCATTGTGATGGTAAGGAAGTTGTGTTTTCTTTCCCTTCTAATGAGGTGGCTAGTGTCGAGAAAAATGGAGCTTTGAAGAAGGTTCATGAGAAGAAGGAGTTCATTGAGAAAGGAGTGGGAATAAAAAGGTTGAGTAATCTTTTTGAACCGAAGGAACAGCCCTCGGAAGAAGGAAATGGATTGGATAAAGTGCCGGATAGTTTCTACAAGCAGAGAATTGCTAAGTTAAGGAAGGCAAGATTGGATGAGGGCCAAGAAAGGTATTTAGTAAAGGGCCAATCTTTTCCGGGTGAGTTACTTGCACAAGAGAGAGGTACGTCTTTGGGATCCAAAACTTGTGATAATGATTTAAGAAATTAAGGTTTGTTCGTCAAGTTAATGACGGTAACTAAAACTCTTGTTGGGAGGCAACCCAATTTGTCTCTACTTCGTCATTTGTGTTTAGATATATTAGCTATTTTAAAGATTAGATTTTAGAAGTTTAAAATTGAATCTAGAGAATGCAAGAGGCATATGGTGTTGTGAATTGGGGATATTATGTTAAGTGGGTGATAAGTGATGTTGTGTGATGAATTGTGCAGGAAAATTGAAGTTTGGTGAGTAAAAGTAGATGTTATGAAGTTCCTTTCACCCGGAATGGTGTGATTTCTGTCAAAATGAAGCAAGAGAGCTGGTTCTAGAGGCAAATTTCACCCATGATGTAAAAATTTTGCTAGGTATGTAGCCATTTCAACCAAAATGACACGTGCATTAAGTCCATTTTGGTTGAAATGAACTAGGAAATTGCAACTGATTGACAGAGGTTGATTTCGACTAAAATCAGCCTATTTTTGTCAAAATCTAGGAGGGTTTTAAAAATAAATTAGGGCTCATTTCGTTCCAAACTCAATATGTCAAAATTTTCTCCTCCCAAAGTTCAATTCTAAGTTAACCCATCCATTTTTGTGAAATTTCATTCAAAGTTTTGATCATGGCCGGTATGAAAGCACGAGGGAGTCAACAAACCATTGGATTGCGTCACCCATTCAAACTTGATGATCAGGAATTCGCAAGATACAAATTTGTGATGGAAAACAACATCTTGGGTACAAAGTATCCTTGTGAGGACACACTGGAGACCCTTGACCTAAAGAAGAAGTTTTGAGAGTTGCTTACCAGTGTAGGATGGAAGAGATATTTGATGGAGTAATGGCTTGCATAAATGGAGCAAACCAAGGAGTTCATGGCCTCAGTCACTGTGATGATAGATTTGGGTAGTGTCTCTTTATCTATTGCTTTTAAATTCGGGTTCATTCGTATATTGTGACTAGGCAAGAGCTTGATGCAACTTATGGATGTTCTGAGAATTCTATCTTTATTCCAATTTATATGAATGTGATGAAGTTATGGGAGATAATTTCTGGCCAGAAATGTGAGGGAACTTTTCAATCTACACTATCTAAGGCTTCTTTGATTAAAAACCCAGTGATTAGACATGTGTATAAGGTGGTGGCTGGCTAGGTTTTGGGTAGATATGTGTTGGGAAATTATTCCTAAAATCTCCCTTAGGATTTATTTGTAAAAGGTTTTGTAGAATCAAACCTTAGTAGTTGGTCGATCATTTGCTGAACTCTAAATAGTTTAGCATACTCTGTAAAGTCCTGTATAGGTTTTATATTGAGTTGTAATAGACTAGTATGCTAGAAGAATTCCTAGCAGTCACGAAGAAGATGATGTTTGCTAAAAGACATTGAACAGCAGAATGCTAAGATATTAGCATTCATCAACAACCAGCAAACTGCTAGAGAAGCGAGCTAACAAAGGATAAAAGAGTTATGTATCAACAGGAGTCTTCAGCTGCTAAACAAAGGATCCTAGCAGAGCAATATACAGGATGCTGAAGTCTCATTGACGTTCTGACAAAAAGCTCACACAAAGGACGAGACTTTCCCGAAGTAGTTAGGAAAGTACAAGTCAAAGACAAAAGCGACTGTCACAGACCAAACACTCTCGGATCAAGGAGCCGTTGAGTCTAATGGATATAGAGATTCAAAGTTTGAATCTCCATCTATAAAAGACAAGTCCGAAAGTGAAGACAACTACTGCTTCTATCACTACCGACATTCGCAAACTACACAAGTGTGAGAATCCTTTGACAAAGCGAACAAGTGAAAAGTAGTCAGTTGAGAGCTCGTGATAAAAAGTGCATTCAAAGCTTTCAACAACCTAGAGTGTCTTTTCATTCAATATCTGACACTTATCCTTGAAGATTCTTGAACTTCAGTTAAGAATCTTCAATCATTGGGATAACTTCCTTCCTAGGAAGATCCAACAGTCACTCTTGAAAAAGATTGACTCTGACGGGCTTTAGCCGCACATTTATTGAGTTCAGGGGCAAACTATAAAAGCCTCAATAGCGAAGGACAAGTTTTACGAAGGTGTGCCCTTGACTTGACCGGAGCTGTGATCGGAGAAGTGCAAAGTAACGGAGGATAGCTGTGCTGTGGCCGGTTCGAAAGTTCGCCGCCTACCGCAAGTGTTGGCGATTCCTTGTACTGTTGTATACTTTTCTAGTGAAACACTTAACATACTAGCTAAGGAGTGGACGTAGATCTATTTGGATCGAACCACTATAAAAATCTTATGTTCATTTACTGTTTTGTTATTTACAGTTTGAAGTTGATTTGAAACCTAGCAACAGAGTTGCTAGTGTATATCTAAAAACTAACTTAAATCAAAACTTGAGCTAAGAAACATCTTGTAAACAACGATAAATGTAAGTGACGTATATCTATTCCGCTGCATTTCGTGTTAAGTTTTAATCACGACGACTCTGATATTTGAGGACCAACAAGTGGTATCAGAGCAGGAGGTTGAAAAATCGACTTCTTCTGAGTCGCTTTGAAACCTGATCTATCTTTTCCTTGCACTCTTATCCCTGTTTTACCTATCTAGCTCAGGAAATCATTCCAAAAGCATACAGAATGTTGAATCATTCACTTGGACCATATGACAGAGAGAACTTCTCATCTTGGAAGAAGATGGCTCTCATACAGCTTCAGAGCATACATCCTGAGATGGCGGATGTACTGGTAAGAGGTCCTATTCAGATTATGAAAGCTACCACCTTTATAGGACTTGGGCGTGCTGAAGATGCTGCTGGAGGAAAACCAAGACCCCCGAGACCTGACATGGTTCCCAAACCGTTTGATGAATATACAAGCGAAGATAAAAAGAGAGCTAAACTAGAGCACGTAGCAAATAAATTGATTCTTGATTCCCTTCCAAAGTTGATGAAAGAAAAAGCACTTGATTTTGGAACTTCTAGGGAAATGTGGAACTACGTGTGCGAGTCCTCTCAGGAGACGGATCAAATGAAACGTAACAAACTACAGGTAGCTGTAGACAAATACGAATCCTTCTCTATGTGTGCAGGTGAAACCATACAAATTATGGAAGAACGCTTCAACACCATCATTGGGGAACTCAGGAACCTGGGAAAGAAGTATGACAATGGAGAGATGAACAACAAAATCATCTCTAAACTATATCCAAGGGATGACTGGTTCGCAAAAGTGACAAGTTTGAGTGAAAAAGACCTCAACAGCATGACTATATCTAGGGTATTTGCTCAACTTAAAGCTCACGAATTTATTATACAGCAGTCGAAGAAAAATGAGACAGCTGTAGCACAAGCCGCATCACATTTCGCTAGCAACTCTGAAGACCTAGCGTACTTCGCTAAGAAGGACTACAACAAATTCAAAACAAAGAAGTCCTTCTACAAACCTGAAAGATCTGCTCCAGCATCACCTGCAAAGGAAGGTACTTCCAGTATAGGTACACAACCTATTGATCTAAAGATCAATGAGCTGGAAGAAAAAATGAAAAAGATGCAGAGGATGTTGAATGAAGCGAAAGCTGAAAAGGAGGCGAAAGAGATCCAATCATCATCTAACCGCTCAGTAGAGCAAAAAATTAGAACTTGTTTTGAATGTGGTTCTCCAGATCATTTTAAGCATGACTGCCCGAAGGTCAGCAGAGAAGAAAGAGAACGCCTGAAGCAAAGATTTGAAAGACGCGCTGCTAAAGCTGTAACCAAGGCGTTGCTGACCAGGACGGAGATTGCTGATGAAGAGGAGTTTTACTGCTCTTCAGAAGAAGAAGATAGCGAAGAAGCATTGTTCGTGTTGATGGCAAACATCGTTGAAGATCAGGTTGCTAATGCGGACAACGATGCTGAGCAAACCAATGAATCAGCTCTTGCTGCTGAGGAAACTGAGGTATTGCCAACCAACCCATCTAGCAATCCAATCATAGATGAATCAGAGGAATCATCTTTCGATTCTGATGAAGATTACTTGACAAAGTTGTCAATAGAGTTTTCAAAAATGTATGAGATCAAAAACGAAATCATTGGGGAAAACGCCTCACTAAAACTCAAGGTTACAAATTTGACCGAGGAAGTCGAGAGACTGAGGTTAGAAAGTGAGTAACTCTTGAAATTAAAAGCAGACTTCTCTCATTTATCAGAAAAATTTCAAACTTTAGAAAAAGAGAATCATTCTTTAAAGAGTAATCCCAAAGAGGACTGTATTTGCATGTACGCATCCAGCAGGGCTGCTCTCAATGCCCTTGTAAGTAGCCAAAGACGTCATTATGATAAGTCTGGACTTGGATGCGAATCATCAAAAAGAATGTCAAAACCCTATGATAATTCGTCTAAATAGAATCCAATTATGTATGTATCTGCTGGATATAACTCTGCTGAAAACGGTAAAGGAGTAGATTCTGCTGAAACTTCGCATGCTAAGCCGATAGCTAAGCCGAAGAATAGACTCCTGCAGAATGTGCCCATTGGATCTCAGCGGAGGTCTATTTCAAATATAGCCAATTGTTTGTCTGCTGGATCTCAGCAGAGGTCGGAATTTGCTAAGTCGTTATCTAATGGACCTCAGAAGAGGAACCCAAGGATAAATGTTGTACGCAATTGTAAGCCTCAACAGAAGAACCAAAGGATGAATAACAGACATGTATTTGATAGACCTCAGCAGAGGAATCCAAGAACATATGCTAAGCCTTACTCAGCAAACTCAAGGAGTACTGAGCGTTCTGGTTTCAACGCAAGGATAGTACATCCTAATTTTCATCAGAGAAGGCCTGCACAGTACATTGCTGTGAGACCTACCTATCAGCAGAACATGCTGCATAGAAGAAACGTCTATGCAAGGCCTGAGCCCATTCTATCTCCATTTCAAAGGGCAAGGAAGGCTAAGTACATTCCTTCATCCAGAAATAGTAATGTTAAAAATGCTAAGCCAAAGGTCAAGAAAGTGGTAAAAAGTGAAACAAAGACGAAAGTCTTGAAAGTCACTATGATGTGGGTTCCGAAAGGAACTATGCTTCACGCTAATCCTGCAGGACTCGACACTAAACGGGTACCTAAATCAACTTGATTCACTTGCAGGAACAGGACTCGCGAGCTATTGGAATGAGCATATCTAATGAGTGGGTCCTGGACAGCGGTTGCTCCGCTCATATGATCGGGAACGAGGAATTATTCTCAGACATGAGAAGACTATTTAACGGTCCCAAAGTCAAGTTCGGAGACAACAGTGAAGGAGAAGTCATTGGAAGAGGGTGCATTGAAAGGAACGGATTGAGAATCATCAATATGGCACTCATCTCCAATTTGAAGCATAATCTACTCAGCATAAGCCAATTATGTGAAAACGGGTATATCGTATCTTTTATGAATACTGGTTGTGCTATTGCTGATGCTATTTCAGGAGAAGTAAAACTAAGAGGCATCCGCAAGGGTGGCTTGTATATTGTAGATTGGCAAAGCGGTCAACAACATTCCTGCTTTCTAGCTCTAAATAAGGAGGAAACAACATGACTATGGCATAAGAGGTTCAATCATTTAAATTTCAAAACTATTAATTACCTTGCCAAAAATAAGCTTGTTGTAGGTCTGCCCAATGAGACTTTCCGCAAGGAAGGAATAGGCAAATCATGCCAACAGGGGAAGCAGACCAAATCATCCTTTAAGATAAATCCTGAAAAAGAAACATCTCAAAGGATTCTAGATTTACTAAATATGGACCTCTTCGGTCCAGTCACTCCACCCACTGTAAGTAAACGTCTATATACACTAGTGGTGGTCGATGATTTCTCCAGGTACACATGGGTTTGGTTGCTAAGAACCAAGGACGAAGTAAAGCTGCTACTTCCGGAGCTAATCCTAAAAGAACAAAACAGCAAGGAGGTCACTGTGAAAAGAATCAGATCAGACAATGGAACCGAGTTTTGCAATGGAGTCTTGATGGAATTTTGCGCAGAAGCCGGAATTAATCACGAAAGTTCCACTTCAAGGACCCCTCAGCAGAATGGTCTAGTGGAGAGGAGAAATAGAACCTTAAAAGAAGCCGTGAGATCAATGCTTGCTGATTCTGAATTAAGTGGAAAGTATTGGGGAGAAGCTGTGATGACCGCTTGCCATACTCAAAATAGGAGCGCAATCAACGGCAGATTCAGCGAAACTCCATATGAAGTATACAATGGTCGTAAGCCCTCCATAACTCATCTACGTGCATTTGGTTCTACATGTTATATTCACAATAACGGTAAATCTAAACTTAATACCTTTTCACCTAAGTCAGATGAGGGTGTACTTCTTGGTTATGGACATCCCACTCACAAAGGTTATAGGGTATTGAATAAGATTACTGGTATTGTGGAAATAACATGCAATGTTATTTTTGATGAGTCTACATTAGTGCGCAGAGAAAACAAAAGAAAAGAGGATAGCAATCATGAGACTAATGATGTCAATGGTCAAACATTCTTAAATTCTTTCGAGAATATACGTATTGATCCGACTAAGTCTATGAATGACTGCAATCCAACCCAGACGCACACAGCAGGGGACCAAACTGCTGACCAGGCCAATGATGCTAATGATCATGCGGCCAAACCTACTAACACCTTAATCGAATCAGTATTCTAGAGGTGCTTGATGATGAAGAGGAGGAAACTGCTAAGGACATTCCTTTTGGGGAAGAGATCGGTACTCACGAAGATCTTGGCAGAGGCGTTGCTGAGATTCCAGTTGCTGAAAGAGTTGCTGAAGAGGCTTCCGTTCCAGGAAATCCTGCAGCAGTTATTCCAGTTGAAGTCATTCCAGATGCTGAGCACAAGGAGGGTGCTATGGAGAACAATGTACAAGATGATGGCCTCGCAGGGGACGGAAATGTGGTCAGACCAATCAAACCAACATGGTTGCGCGACAATCCTCTTGAAGATATCATAGGAGATGTCAATGATCCCATATTGACGAGACAAGGCAATGCTATGCTGGTTTGTTACATATCCAGCGAAGAACCCAAAAAGATCGAAGAGGCTCTACTAGATCCGGATTGGGTAAATGTTATGCATGAAGAACTTGCAGAATTCACATGAAATAATGTGTGGGAGCTGGTAGACAGACCTAAACATCAAAGTATTATTGGCACAAAATGGGTGTTCAAAAACAAGAAAGACGAGTCTGGCACGGTTGTCAGAAATAAGGCGAGACTTGTAGCTAAAGGCTATAGACAATGCGAAGGGATAGATTATGATGAAACATTTGCTCCTGTAGCCAGGCTGGAGGCTATTCGTTTCTTCCTAGCGTACGCTGCCTACCATGAGTTCGACGTTATGCAAATGGATGTAAAAAGTGCCTTGTTAAATGGTGAACTGAAGGAGGAAGTCTATGTCGAACAACCACCAGGGTTCGAGCATGGCAATCAAGTATACAGACTCAAAAAGGCTCTCTACGGATTGAAACAAGCACCGAGGGCGTGGTATGGAACTCTATCCAAATTCTTGTTGAAGAATGGTTTTCAGAAGGGGAGGATTGATCAAACTCTCTTTCGCATTAAAGATAAATGAGATATTTTGCTGGTGCAAATATACGTTGATGACATTATTTTTGGCTCAAGAAATCAAGGACTATGTGACAAGTTTTCAGAGCTCATGACCAGCAACTTCCAGATGAGC
Source organism: Plectranthus barbatus (assembly GCA_026898455.1). Taxonomy (NCBI): domain Eukaryota; kingdom Viridiplantae; phylum Streptophyta; class Magnoliopsida; order Lamiales; family Lamiaceae; genus Plectranthus; species Plectranthus barbatus. Next base: position 145,664 of record JAPKLW010000126.1, on the reverse strand, counting down.
ATGATGGGAAAGATGTCATACTTTCTCGGATTGCAAGTTCAACAATCCAGAGAAGGGATTTTCATTCATCAGAAGAAGTATACTCGCGATTTGATTGCAAAATATTGCCCAGAATAGACGAAGAGTCTGCGAATTCCAATAAGTACGACATGTATAGCCGCACTTGAGAAAGAAGAAGGGGATGTGAATCCTACTCTTTACAGAGGAATTATAGATTCACTTCTATATCTCACCGCTAGCAGACCGGACATATCTTATGCTGTCGGGTTGTGTGCTAGATATCAAGCAAATCCTAAGAAGGCACATCTAGACACTGCTAAGCGAATTGTGCGCTACCTGAAGTGCACAGAAGGTCAGGGAATCTAGTATCCTAGAGAAGATGGTCTTGCTCTGAGTGGATATTCGGTTTCTGATTTTGGAGGATGCAAGATCGATAGGAAAAGTACAAGTGGCACGTGTCAATTTCTAGGACACAAGCTTATTAGCTGGTTCAGCAAAAAGCAGCACTCGGTTGCTACTTCCACCACGGAAGCAGAGTATGTGGCTGCTGCTAGCTGCTGTTCGCAAATTCTCTGGATAAGGCAACAATTGCAAGATTACGGGATCTCTCCCGAATGTGTGCCTATCTACTGCGACAACAATAGTGTCATGTGCATCACAAATAATCCTGTCCACCACTCTCGGACCAAGAATATCGATATCCGTCATCACTTCATACGAGATCATCAGGAGAAGAAAGATATCGATGTTCGCTATATATGTACCGAAGATCAGATAGCGGATATATTCACAAAACCTCTTCCAGAAACCAGATTTAAAGAACTATGCTTAAAGCTAGGATTGATGGAATTAGAGGAAGACGTGGATGAATGAGTCCTAGCTCTCATTCTTTCTATCTGGATTTCTTGAAATTTGTTTGATGATTGATAAAATTCTGGATGCTATTTTTGGTATGCTGAAGATGTCATGAAATTGCTAGAATACGAGATGCTGAGCCACGAACACTAGAAGTAAACTGGAAAGCTGAAACGTGTCATGATTGTGAAAAATAGCACACCAGCTTAGCAGACAGAGGTTTGCGTATCCAAGACGGAGCATTAAATGTGCGACAGTGGCTGCATCAAATCCGTAACCGCCAAGTCGAAAGTGTTCAAGTACTCTCTCACACTCAATTTCCTAAATCATCTCTGCAACCAGGATGTTACTCTTATTCTCTCTGGATTTCTTGGATTTCATGAAGGCATCGTTAAGTATTCTGGAGGTTGGATACATCTGTTAAAGAATGTTCATCTTCACAAACTGCTAATACAAAGAATGCTAAGCAGACAATGGTTGCTGATTTTTCAGCAAACGACACATTGGAAGACAAAAACGTATAGTTGTGCATAATTCATACATCTTTTCATTTCATTCATTGAAAAATGTCATTACAAAGGAGGATGAGAAAATAGAAAAACAACAATTTTTTTTAAAAGAAGCAAAAAAAAGGGAGAGAATTCAGATAAGGGCACTTGTGGTGATAAGGGTCATCGCAAGAAGGCTATTTATAAAGGGAAAAGTCATAACTCTCTACTTATGACAAGCTGAAGGCGTAATGAGAAGCAAAGATGGTTCATATCTCGGGATTAAATTCAGTCAAAGATAGTTAATGGTCATCTGCTATATGTTGAATACACATACGGCTGCGACGAATTGACAGATGCCACGTCAGAACAGTCAAATGTTTCTTGAAAAAAGTAACCGACGCGTGAAGGGACGCACGCATTGAAGGCCGTCGATCCATCTGACAGGAGTCCCCCAACTGTTAGATCTCGCATCTAAAGTTTAGCAGTCTGCTAGTTGTTTGAAAATGTGGTCTCTGCTACGCATTCAGCAGAGTAAATAGCCCTGCTCAAAAATTCATCTGCTAGGACCTTAGAAGAAGTCCACTCAGCAGAGTTAATGTGGATTTTATTATGAGATTTGTTTGTTACAAGGTTATCGCCAAGCAGACAGTTGATATCAAGTAAGCATATACAAGAATGCTCGGAATGAAATATAGATATCATTTTATTTATGGATTCACAGAAATACGTACATAAAAAGAAGGTACAACCACATCAGAAGGGTGGCAACGGCGTAAATGGATAAAAGTCTACCCCTCGAAGGGTCGAGGGACCTAGAGTGAGATCCTAAATTCTCCGCTCTAGCAGCCAACTTAATGGCATCCCGTAGGGGAGATGAAGATGTGGGGACTGCTGGACACTTCGCCGCACCCTCTGAAAGACGAAGGCCGCCCAGTCGACCTCTGCCCGATCGTCAATCGCCATCATGGCCTTCTAGATCTCGCAAGAGAAAATCATTTCATCAGGATTCTCTCCGACGATCATGCCACAGATGATTTCGAACAGGACCTGGTACCGAGGTTGCAAGTGATATGCTGAGGAAGTTGGAGAGAAATCAACCTCTGGGGAAGCTCTCTATTTCATCCAGGACGTCCACTCAGGGGCTATCTCATTGTTGCGATAATCCATGACGGGAATCGGACCCCTCGGCAGGCCGAACTCCGAGGCAAAAGTGTCGGCCGTCCATCTCACCAATTGGTTCCTGAAGACACCAACAATGGAGTCTCCAATGGGTTCACTCGATCGTACGAAGTGCTGAAGAAGTTCCCTGTGGAACGTATGAGGAGTAACGGACATGAATCTGCCCACACCACTGGCATGGAGACTTGACATAATCCACTCTGCCACATGGTACTCTGCTTCGTATTCTTCATATAAACCAGAATCACAGAGGATTCTGTGTCGCGGAACGAAGAGTTTATGGGGTGGTTCCATATTTTCTTCTTAAAGAAAAGAATTCTTTTAATAGAGAGAATGAGAAGAGAAGCAAAGGTCGCAAGAAGTCGTATCAAACGAATCACAAGCTCATGCTATTTATGGAGATACTTATGGTCACTGTTCATCTCTGAATTCGAACGGTCGCCTTGAGGAGAAAAGTAATCCCTTTAAGTAAAGGTCAAATCGGACGTGATTACGATCATACATGAAAGGCTATGCAGGAGAATGAATTTTATATGTTGCATTATGGCGCTTCATTGGAATACGTGGTAGTTCCTGACCAATCCTACTAATTCTGGCTGCTGAAGATCTCAAATCAGACGCGGGAGATTTCTTTTCATAAAGAGATACATTTAATGTGTGCAGACAGCGGCGACAAATTGGGTTGTGCCACATCACCAGCACTCAAGTTCCGGAGGACGTGCATATTTACACGATCTGACTCCCTACCCCAGCCGTAGATTGAAATTAAAACGAAAGCAATCCTCACCGTCAATTCCCTCTCGTATTCTGAAATCTCCTATACACTAGTCAAATTTCAAATCTCTATCACTTTTCTGAAACCCTTCGCCTCTCATCCTTGCAAAACCCTCTCAAAACTCCTCAGCCTCACCATAATACCCAACCATGGCTTCGAACCAAAATTCTCCAACTTCTCCAAATCAAGAGTGAAACCGTTCTCCAAATACAGAATCACCGCCAACAGGAAACTCCGAAACGCTCCAATTTCGACAACCCGCACTTATCTATCCATCCACTGTGTGTTCACCCCTGCATGTGCGACATGCACCCGGTTTTACTGGGATTGAGAAGAAGGAAGACATTGATGAGTCCATTCCCTACGCCAAGTTAGTGACTCTGGCCATAAAGAAGAAATTATCCAATCACTCGGCGGAGCGGAGACGAGTGGCACAGATTATGAAAGACAGAATCCTGTACATTCCCCTCGCCATCAAGCACTTTCCCAAATGGATCTTAAATCTTCTTGATTCCGAGTTACTGGTAAAGTACCTCTCTGCTGAACCTGATCAATTTCATCCACATATGGTTTCTGAATTTTATGCTAGAGCTGTCATGAGTGATGATCAGAAATCGTTTAAGACATGTGTGTATGGGAACATTGTAGAAGTAAACGCTGATTTGTTGTCTTGAACTTTTGGACTTAGAAATTATGGAGCCAAGATCTCTCAATATAAGGTGAATGATGTTGCTGAAATGGAAAGGCGATGGAACCGTTGGAAAAAGTCAGGAGAGAAAGGGCAAGCAAGTACGTTTAAGGTTGCAACTCCAATCAACACATTGTCGGAAGAGTACAAACTGCTTGCAGAGATAGTGATAAAGATGCTCCAGTGCGATGCTGGTTCTTATTCGGAGCTCTCTGTTAAGAAATATGCCGTGATGATGGCATTGAACGAAAATGTTAAGGGAAATTGGGCTGAGTTCATATTTGAGCGGTGGGCAGAACATGCTAAGAAGAATGCACATATGGAGATAGATGGAACATTCTCTTCAAATGTGAACTTTGGGTTAAAGATTAGTAAATACTTGGAGATATTGTTCACTAACACAGGAGTAGATCGTGGTGTAGCACCTCTTCCCACAGATTACATTCCAGTAACAAGAAAAGAGCCTAAGCCGGTCAATACTAGAAATCCTCGTAAGCTGAAAGGGAAATCCAATATGGACAAGGATAAACCAACCTCTTCTGAGGAACCTGATGAAGCGAGTTTAGCAGTTCAGATACTCCAACCCTCCATTCAGATGACAGAAGAAGAAATAGCATTGTTGAGAACAAATGCTGAAACAGAACACTATTTTAAAAATCTTGAAGAAATCGAGAAGTTAGGAAATCTTCCTGTGGAGCAGATTAATGAGATCATGACCGAAAAAGAGGCCGAACAACTTCCCTTAGTTCTTGGGGCAATGGCCTTACCCATTCAATAAAAGAAGAGGTCAAATATCACTTCCCCTGAGACGCAAGCAAGAAATAAGACAAGGAGGAAATTGGTCCTAACTTAAGATAAGGAGGAATCCGAGGTCCCTGAGAAGAGAAAGAAGTCTGCTGAAAATAGAACAGAGATGAAGAATGCAGACGATGACCATACTTCATTATCTTCCAGACGCTTAAAGGAGCGTTCGCAAGAAATCAAAGCAACCAAGAGAAAGAGAAAGGCTCAGCGAAAGGAACTTGCGAAGAAACAGTTCAAGAAGATGAGACAACAAACGATATTTGATGCTCGTGACCAGGAATTTGAGAAAGTAAAGCAAGCACATGAAGAACATGTGAGTAAAAAGAAGTCTAGAAAATTTTCGAAGGATTCTGCTGAAGAAGTGAACGCTGCAGAAAAGCCTAAGGATGATGCTAGCAGAGCAGAAGAGGCTAGCAGAGCAGAACAGGCTAGCAGAGAAGAAGAGGCTAGCAGAGCAGAAGAGGCTATCAGAGAAGCAGAGGCTAGCAGAGCAGAAGAAACTAGCAAAGTGGATAAGATGTCAGCAGAACAAGTAAAGCAATCCAAGGCAGTAGAGAATATTGCCGATGGAGACACTATCCCAGCAGAAGATAAGGAAACCGCAGAATCTTCAGTAGACAAGACGTTGAAGGATGCAAATGAAGATCCTGCTGCTGATCTTCATCGATTAGCAGAGGAGGCTGCGAAGAAAGGAAAGATGACAGCTCAATCAGACGAGGAGCCAACTCTCAATCCTTCATCTAATAAGATGATAGTTGCAGGAGATCCTGAAAGTTTCATTTCAACAGATAGCAGAAAAGATGGAGCAGGATCGAGTGGAGCTCGAAGTGCTGACGAACAAGCCTTCTCAACCATCAATTCTGTTACACCTGAAGAGAATCCAGAACAGAGCCTGTTAGCAGATCAATCTGCTACAGCCCTCTCAAGTGATAATTCGATAGAGGAGCAACCAGATACTGGGACACTCCAAGAACCACCATTCGTTGGAGGGTATGATTCTCCCCCCACCGAACCTGAATCCTCCTGCATTTCTAAATCTGATTCTGATGAAGAATCTAAGGAAATATTCAATGCCAAATGCCTGAGGAAAGTATCATCTGGATCGGATATGTCTCTTCGAGTACCTCTCAGTGGATTACCAGGACCTCGTTATCAGCTACGAAGACTTGGTCAATGGTGTGCAAAGGTCTACCCTAAAGAATTGCCCAATTCAGATTTGGCACCTATGGCTGAGGAAATAGAACTCTTTTTTCAATCCGAAATAGAAAGATCCATTGAAGATTTATTCCACACTGAGTTGAATGAATCAACACCAGAAGGACGTTTGATAACAGAGGAATTTCGCCGTTGGAAGAAATTTGATTATATCATGTGTTAACTCTGCTTCGAAGAAAGGATGTTGATCATCGCAACAAAGGGATTAAACTTCTGGAGGTGCGAGGAGCGATGGTGTTTTGACTGGATCGATCAAGTTCCAGGAATGAAACAGTTCTCGGATAAACAAGTGATGTGCAGACTTCAAGCCACACCGGTCTCTCACACAGACTGCAAGCTTACCCAAGTCCACCTTTGTACCAGATGGGTATTCTGATGCCAGAATTGAGTTGTCCAAACGTCAGGCCAGAGCTGCAGTGGACTACAGGAGACGCCAGTTGGAATATGAAGTTCAGCGAGCAGAGAGACTCAAGGCTCGAATAGCAGCAAAGGCCACTGAACGTGCAGCCCTCGAGATTGACTACAGAGATGTGCAGTTGGTGAAATTCCTTGATGTTGATATTCAAAAAATTGTTAAGGATACTCAGGAAGCACAGGCTCGAATTGCTCAGGAGAATGCACAAATTCAGGAGGCTGCTCATCGGATTGTAAATGAGGAAATCTCTTATCAGTCATATGTTTATGCGGTTGTTACTCAAAATCCGCAAACACCTATTCCATCGAGCCAAGAACTCATTGCAACCTCATCCTTCAATGCTACTCCAATAACCTCTCTACAGATGCCCTTTCAAATGAATGCCGACATGGTTGGAGCCTTTACCTCTTATTTGCAAGTAACCATTGATGAGAAGGTGGCGGAAGCAACCACTCACTTGAGAAGAGAGATTGATGAGGTACGGGAAGATGTATCCCATGTACGATCAGAGGTAGCTGAAACCAAATTGGCCGTCTCTGAGAATAAGGCAGGCTTGGAGGTCGTTCAAAAGGATTTAGCCGAAGCTAAGACAACCTTAACGGAGACCATGGTGGCCTATGGTACCAACTTTTTGGCTGCAATCAAAGAGGGGGAAGAAAGAAGAAAGGCTGGCCAAGAACGAAGAAGAAATGAAGATGAGGAGCTAGCTGCAGCTAAGGAGGAGATAAGGCGAAAGTAGGAAGCAGCCAAAGAAGAACTGAGAAGGAAAGAACAAGAACTTCAACTGCAGAAGATTGCAATGGAGCAGGAGAAGCTGGCTAAACGACTGGAGCGTGAGGCTACTGAGAGAGAAACAGCAGCCAATCTTCTTGAGAATTTCATGAAGTTCACCGTGGAGAGACTTGCTGATATTCAGAAGGGCAACTCATCGGTTCCAGCGGATAAGCAAGCAGACAAGCCAGCACCCGACTCATAGACGATAAGGTCCAATCTTTATCCTTGTTTTTTATTTCTGGATCCAATTTGTACTTGACACTACTATATCATCTATAAAATTGGATCAGACTTAGACAAATTCTCTTTGTCCACCTATGATTTTTATTGGTGTGCTCTAGTTGACTTACACTCCTGGTGTATTCAACAAATTTGCATGTGGATATGGAGATTATGTTTTGGTTGATGAATGTTTGCTAATCTTATGGGCGCTAGAATTCCTAGCATATTACCTTTGTGCAGCATTCATTTATACTTAATCGAGAAATATTTCCCAGCACTTGTTAAGGGGGAATTATATTGAAACCGTATTTTTTTGCTTGAACCTTGTTGGAAAAACTCTGTGTTAGATTGACAGGATAGCATAGTTTTGTAAAACACAGGCATTCTTCCATTCATGGTCAGCAAATGATAGTAAGCTTTGATCGCACCAAAAAGGGGGAAATTGTTAGGAAATTATTCCAAAAATCTCCCTTAGGATTTATTTGTAAAAGGTTTTGTTGAATCAAACCTTAGTAGTTGGTCGATCATTTGCTGAACTCTAAATAGTCTAGCATACTCTGTAAAGTCCTGTATAGGTTTTATATTAAGTTGTAATAGACTAGTGTGCTAGAAGAATTCCAAGCAGTCACGGAGAAGATGATGTTTGCTAAAAGACATTGAACAGCAGAATGCCAAGATATTAGCATTCATCAACAACCAGCAAACTGCTAGAGAAGCGAGCTAACAAAGGATAAAAGAGTTATGTATCAACAAGAGTCTTCAGCTGCTAAACAAAGGATGAGACTTTCCCGAAGTAGTTAGGAAAGTACAAGTCAAAGACAAAAGCGACTGTCACAGACCAAACACTCTCGGATCAAGGAGCCGTTGAGTCTAACGGATATGGAGATTCAAAGTTTAAATCTCCATCTACAAAAGACGAGTCCGAAAGTGAAGACAACTACTGCTTCTATCACTACCGGCATTCGCAAACTACTCAAGTGTGAGAATCCTTTGACAAAGCGAACAAGTGAAAAGTAGTCAGTTGAGAGCTCGTGATAAAAAGTGCATTCAAAGCTTTCAACAACCTAGAGTGTCTTTTCATTCAATATCTGACACTTATCCTTGAAGATTCTTGAACTTCTGTTAAGAATCTTCAATCATTGGGATAACTTCCTTCCTAGGAAGATCCAACAGTCACTCATGAAAAAGATTGACTCTGACGGGATTTAGCCGCACATTTATTGAGTTCAGGGGCAAACTATAAAAGCCTCAATAGGGAAGGACAAGTTTTACGAAGGTGTGCCCTTGACTTGACCAGAGTTGTGATCGGAGAAGTGCAAAGTAACGGAGGATAGTTGTGCTGTGGCCGGTTCGAAAGTTCGCCGCCTACCGCAAGTGTTGGCGATTCCTTGTATTGTTGTATACTTTTCTAGTGAAACACTTAGCATACTATCAAAGGAGTGGACGTAGATCTATTTGGATCGAACCACTATAAAAATCTTGTGTTCATTTACTGTTTTATTATTTACAGTTTGAAGTTGATTTGAAACCTAGCAATAGAGTTGCTAGTGTATATCTGAAAACTAACTTAAATCAAAACTTGAGCTAAGAAACATCTTGTAAACAACGATAAGTGTAAGTGACGTATATCTATTCCGCTGCATTCGTGTTAAGTTTTAATCACGACGACTTTGATATTTGAGGACCAACAATATGAGTCTGGAAATGTGTTACTGTCTGAGACGTATATGTTATATGCTATGTTGCATGGAGCAAAATTTTCTATGGGTGGTATGATGATGGATGTTTGGAGTAGAGTGGCTGGTTTGAAAACCCCCTTAATCTGTGGTGGGGAAATGCTTACACCTATTTTTAAGCATTTGCATGTTTCTTTGAGTGGCCCGACTGCTCCAAGGGTTCCACTGGATATTACCTCCTTGGGTGTTGCAAAAAGTTTTGGTCCCCAGGTAGTCTGGGTTCATATTAGAACAGGTTTGGGGGATATTATCTCTTAATGGCATGTTTGGGGTTGACCACTATGTATGACTTGGAAGATACTTCCAATTGGTTGATGGATTCTCCGGACCATTTGGGGTTTGTTTGTGTTTTGGAAAAAGGGGGATGTTTCACATCATTGAAAGAGGTTGTAGAAAGACAAGCAATTCAACAGCCCGGTGACGGTGCTGGATCGAGTTTGCAGGTACCACCATCCTTTGATTTTAGGCAAGGTCAGATGTTCACTATGTTGCAGCGAACTACTAATAGTGTTGAGTCTCTTTCCTCTTCTACGCATGGCTTGGATATGAGGATGACAAGCATGCATGGAGACTTTACCACCTTCCAGACGGGATATATTGCTGACACAGCTACTACTACTGCAGCTTATGATTGTGTGATGCTTGAATGTTGAATGGAAATGTTGAGCTTGAACTTTATTTGAGGAAATGAATGGTGGAGCTAGTGGATTAATGTCAATTTCTTTTTATAATTTGGTAGTGGTTATGTTGGTTGGATTGAATGATGCTATGAATTGGTTGAGATATGTGTGAGAATGAGTTTTAAAGTAGTAACATTTTGGTGGATATGGATTAATGTTGAAAGAGGTTTATTTTTAATGAGGTTGTGTGATTGTGTGTTGTGTAATCGGTACAAATAAGACCAATGGGAGCGGTTTGATCAAGTAGATGTCGATGGGTAATACTTTCTAACGTTTCTCATGTCATTTAGTTGGATTAGATAGTTGTGTGTTGCATTAGTTAGTTATATGTTCGTAAGCTTGTTTGTGTGTGTATGAACCCGACTTTGACTTGAGATTTAACCATGATAAACTCGTGAAGTATGATATTTACTTGAACTAATGAAAGTGCGGAATCATTGAAATTGAAGCATGTTGAGATTGAGCTATTGAATCTTTAGAATTTGTGCATGTTAACACTTGAGACTTGACAAAAGTCATGAGGTTTTGAGCTTTGACATTGTCATATTTTATTTTGAGTTGCAAGATTGATAGTGAAAAATCTAGAACTTGCATCCATTCTCTAGCTAAATCTTACATGATCTTTTGACTAGAAAATGATATTAGGTCATCGATTCTTAGTTCATACCTTGCACATTGGGGGAATAAGGTGTTTACTGTGATCACTATTTCCCTTTCATACCATTACTCTCCGTGATTGAGCTTACTTGGAGAAATTCTTTGATATATGTTTAGGAATAAGTTTGGGGGGAATGTGTGCATGGGATATGGATGTTGTGAGAGTGGGTGTTGGGAAATGATTCGATAATGTTGAATATGTATCCCATGTTTGAGGCATGAAAGAAAAAAAAATAAAAATGAGAAAAGTTTGTTGAAGAGAAAAGAAAAGGAAAAGAAGGAAGAAGGTGCAATCAAAAGAAGAAAAAAAAGAGCACTAACAAAAATTTTGTGGAGAAAAAAGATACATGTAAAGTGCATAGTGAAAATCAAAAACAAAGAAGGAAAATGTACTTGTATATGCCTTGGGATTGGTTGATAATGAACAATTGATTGGGTTTTAATGGTTTTTGTTGGAGGGTAGTAATTTTAGCCCAAACCAACCTACCTTTAGACAACATAAGTTCGTTGTAGTATAGTGGTGAGATAGGATGCAAGCCTATAGAAATCAAATTTGATTTCAAGTGAATGAGATAATTGTCCCTAAATACGAAAGGGAGTGTGCATTTCTTTGTTATAACCATCTTGTTGAGCAGTTTAAGTCTCCTGTATTAACCAATGCACAAAAAAAGGTGATAATCTCGTTTGATTGAGGCATGCTAAAATTGATTTTATGAGCTATAAGGTATGGCCTTAAGTGGGGAGATTACTTTATTGTGTTTTGATTTGAAGACAATCAAAGGTTTAAGTTTGGGGATTATGATATGTGTGGGAAAATATTTGATCATTTCATGTATATTTCACCTGCATATCATATGTTTTAGGTAGATTTGAGTTTGTTTTTTAGTGTTTTGGTGTTTGATGTGTGAAGAAAGGAGATAAGTTTGGTTTCGGTCAAAATCTGCTTGACAGAGGCAAATTTTGACCCAGTTCATATCATTTCGGTCGACATCTGCCTGACAAAGGCAAATTTCGACACAGCTCTATCCATTTTGTTCAAAAGATCGTATTTGAAGTTTTCTAAATATAGGGCCATTTTGGTTGAAATCCAATCACTTGGGAATATTTTGGACCGAGAACTAACTATAAAAGGGGCAAAACAGAGATGGCTTTGGACTTTTGGCAGTTATTCGGTTTAAAACACCTCCTAACCTTTCTCAAAACAGATCTAGAGTAGATTCAATGCTAAACTCACCTAATTGAAGAAGAATCTAGAAATAAAAAAAGATTTGAAGCTATGAATCAACAATTTGGGCAAAATATACTCTCAATTCTCTCTTGTAATGAATCTTCAATCTTTTGTATTTCCAATTGAACAAGTTGAAGGTATGAGATGCTAAATTTCTTTGGATATTGGATTTGACTATATGTAATGGATGCTTGGATTGGCTGAATTCTTTGTTTACTCAGTTTGAGGTTTACAAAAAAATTTATATTTGTTAAGAATATTGTTAGAAATATTAACACCTTGGTCTCAATTGTATGTATTTTGATTTTGTTGCATCAAAGCTTAGTCAATCTAGTTTCTAACAACTTAGAATCGAGTTAAATCGTAAAAGTCTTGTATAGGATACACTTACTCGAGTAGTAATAGAACTAGAATTGAAGATTGAAGAATGCTGAAGGAATCAACATATTTAAAGATTGCTAAACACGCTAGTAAAATGCTAGCAAACACAGAAGAATGTTGGACACGCCTAAATGAATGTTGAAGGAGTGAAGCAAACACGTTGGTGAATCTTAGCAAGACTGCTGAGATATCAGTAGACTACCAACTGTCAGCAAATGCATAACAACAATCAACACACAATACAAAGTCGTGAATCAACGTGAAAGATAATCAACAGACACAAGGAAGGTTTCCAAATTCTAACTGAAAGATCCGTTCTGACAAAGACAACTAAGAAAAGGAGATCGCCAATAAGATATGAAGGAGACTTGAAGAGTCTCAGTGCTTTGCAGGAAAAGAAGGACAAAGATTGGCGAGCAAACACTCTGTATCTAACGGATAAGATTCAAAAAGTCTTTTGAATCTTCACACATAAATAAGTGTTATCAAAGGGAGATTGAGAGGTTTGCGAAAAATCTACAACAGAGAAATTAGAAGGAGATCTTAATAATCTCAATCCCATGCGAACTCACATCCGAGCTTGTACTTGATTGTTGTTTTACATAAGCTTACATATTCAAAGATTGAGACCTCGGAAGTATTATTTCTAAGGTTAACATTGGGGTTTTTTCTATCCTAGAAAGAATCTAGCAGTCACATTGCTCTGCAAGCGTGATTATCACAGGCTACTGCTAAACAAGGAAAGGTTCTTGGAAGAACTATAAAACACCCAAGGTCAACGTGCGAGGATAAGGGAGGTTTGTCCTCACTCTAAGGAGTGTCAAAGTGAAGATTGAACACCGAGGTGCTTGAAGGTGCGCGCTGACCAGATGGAGGAGCTGCTCAACGTTAGAGATGAAGCCTGACCTTGTAATCAGTCAATAGTAAATTTTCAGTCAGGAGGACTGAAGAGTGGACGTAGAACAATTTTTCGAACACTATATACCCCGTGTTCATTTACTTCTTTTATTTCATTACATTTTGTTTACTTTGAAACTCACACACCAAGTGTTGAAGCATAATCTGCAATAAACCTAACGAATACTCAACCTTAAAAACATTTGATAAACACTTGCTAAACCATGACCTTAGCAAGATAAGTGCAAGATATTATTTAAACTTTCGTTGAAAATATCGATACTCTGATCAGGGACCAATAAGTGGTATCAGAGCAGTTGGTCTTTACAGACTAGCTGCTTCTGAGTCGCTTCCGACCAGATTTATTTTTCCTTGCATATTTCTTGTGTTTCCGTGTTAAGCTTGAAGATAGAAGATAATAGTGAACAACGCAAAGTCGGGAAAGTTCACTCTTGAAACCTACTCCACCTGGAAAAAGAGGTCGCTGATCACGTTGATGAATATCCATCCCGAGATGAAGCAAGAGATCGAGCTAGGACCAATAAAGATTCAAAACATGAAAACTCAAATCGGCAAAGATGCTCAAGGACCAAACAAGATGTAGGACAAGCCGTACGTGGAGTGGACTCATGAAGATCGAGTCTGTGGTAAACTTGACTACGTAGCCATGGATTTGATCTTACATTATCTATCAGGACCTCTGATGGCTGAAGTCTTAGAGTACAAGAATGCCAAAGAAATGTGGGATTTTCTTGGCACCCTAATCAAATAGACTGATCAAATGAAGAGGAACAAGCTACAACAGTGCATAGACAGATACGAGTCATTCTAGATGCTTCCTGGAGAAACAATCAAAGACATGGAAGCTAAATTCAACTCAATCGTAGCATAATTGAAGAAGTTGCGAAGGATGTACGAATTTCCTGACATGAATTGAAAGATTGTTTCTAAACTGCCAAAGAAAGACTAGTTTGTCAAACTGACGAGCCTCAAGGAGAAAGATCTATCAACCATAAGCACGAAAGATGTGTTCGTCCAGCTTCAGGCACACGAATGGGACATCAAGAAGATCAACAATCCCGAGGATGCAACATTCTTTGTGAATAGAGATTTATAGAAGTTCAAAACTAAAAAGCCTTTTCACTCAGATCATCCATCTCAATCCAGCCCATCGAAGGAGTTCGCATCAACTAGTGGATATCAAGCTAAAGAAACAGAATGCTCAATCAGCAAGCTGGAGAAGCAGATGAAAAGATTATAGAAGCTGATGCTGAAAGCTAAAGGCAAAAATGAAGAACATCAGCAAAGCCAACCAGCAGACAGTCGGACAACCAAGAAGACGCCAAGAACTTGCTATGAGTGCAACTCGCCAGATCATCTAAAATTCAAGTGTCTTTGAGTAGATCCAGATTAAAGGGAGCGATTGAGAAAGATTTTTGAGAAGCGTGCATCAAACGCTATCGCCAAAGCTCTGCTGGCAAGGACAGAAATACCAGACATCCCAAATTACGACGATGATAGCTAATCCTTAGATGATGAAGAGGGTGTTCTCATGGTATTTATGACCAACATATATGAAGATGTTGACTGTGATGAAGAGCAGATAGCAGAATCAACCCTAGTTGTCACGAGAAATCAGGAACATGGTATAGCAAGAAGAACATCGAAGAAATTAAAAGTGTGGATCCTAGATTTTGGATGCTCAAGTCACATAACAGGAGACGAGAAATATTCACAGACCTCAAGAAAATTAGAGGACCTTCGGTTTCCTTCGGTGACAACTTAAAGGCTAGAGTCATTGGGAGAAGGTGCATCGAGCAAAACTGAATGTGCATCATCAATGTGGTCGTTGCTGAAAACCTCAAGCACAATCTACTAAGCATCAGTCAGCTAAGTGAAAATGAATATATTGTTTCTTTCTTTGATACAGGTTGCGAGATTGCTGACAAGACCATTAGAGACGTAAAGCTTAGAGGAATCAGAAGAGTAGGACTCTATGTTGTAGATTAGGAAAGTGGTCACCAAGTTTCATGCTTCATCGCATTCAACAAAGAAGATACCAACTGGCTATGGCACAAAAGGCTAACGCACTTAAATTTTAAAACTATCAATTATATAGCCATAAATAACATTGTTACAGGACTGCCCAAAGAAACATTCAAGAAGGAAGGAGTACACAGAGCTTGCCAACAAGGGAAACAAGCCAAGGCGTCCTTTAGATCTAACCCAGAAAAGTCCACATCAAACAAAATCCTTGAGCTGCTGCACATGGATTTATTTGGCCCTGTGACTCCACCCACTGTAGGTAACAAACATTATACCTTAGTTGTTATTGCTGACTATTCGAGGTACACATGGGTGAGACAGCTCAAGAGAAAAGATGAAGTCAAGATAGTCCTACCGGAGCTAATACTTTGAGTACAAAATTACAAAAAGCTCATGGTGAAGAGAATAATATCCGATAATGGTACAAAATTCTGTAACGGTGAAATAATGGACTTCTGCGCCGATGCTGGGATAGGACATGAAAGATCCACTGCAATAACACCTCAGCAAAATGGCTTGGCAGAACGGAGGAATAGGACTCTAAAGGAGGCCATGCAAACATTGCTTGCCGATACAGATCTAGGTCAGAGATATTGGGGAAAAGCTGTAATGAATGCATGCACCACGCAGAATCGAAGTGGCTTGAATCTCCGATTCAACAAGACTCCCTACAAAATCTATCATGGATCATGACAGACCTAAGAGATGTGATTCATGAAATCAATAATGTCAATGATCAATCGGGCTCGAATACTTCTGAAGCTGGACCGATTGCTCCGACTAGGTTGATCAATGAATCTTCATCTACACTAGAGACCTCGACTGATCAACAAGAAGCTGAAATGGTCGTTGATGCAACTGGTAATGTTGAGGCCACACTAAAACCTCTCAAGGAACTCACATGTCAAGGGGGAACTCAAGAAGGAGAAACTATTCAGCAAAACGAAGACATTGCTGAGAATCCCAAAAATAGCGAGAGGACTACTGAAGATGATCAAGAACGAGTTGTTGACGGAAGAACTATCACTCTAGCAAATAGAGATCCAGCAGATGATTCATCAGAAGACAACCTAGCAAGTTTAGCGTAAAGCCTAAATAACATACAACTTGTTGACGTGCCTGTTTCAGAAAGCAAAATCGGAGCATCCAGCAGTCAAACCATTCCAGTCTCGGAGTTGCAAAGACCAAAATGGCTTCTGAGAGATCATCCTTCAGAAGCAATATTAGGAGATCTTGCGGATCCAATTCAAACCAAACACAACACAATGCTAGCCTTCTATATATCTCAGAAGGAGCTAACCAAAGTTGCTAATTCACTCAAATCTGCCGATTGATCAACATGATGCAGGAAGAATTGTCAGAATTCACGTAGAATCATGTATGGGATCTTGTAGATCGACCAACACATAAATCAGTGATAGGCACCAAATAGGTATTCAAGAACAAGCATAATGAGAATGGAATCGTCGTTTGCAACAAAGCAAGGCTTGTAGCTAAAGGATATGCGCAGTGCGAAGGAATTGACTTTGACGAAACTTTTGCTCTAGTAGCTCGACTGGAAGCGATCAAGTTATTCCTTGCATATGCTGCTCACCATGGTTTCACTGTATTTCAGATGGACGTCAAAAGTGCATTCCTGAATGGTGAACTGAAGGAGGAAGTCTACGTGGAGCAACCTCCAGGTTTCGAGCATGGAAAAAAGGTGTATAGATTGAGGAAAGCTATGTACGGTCTGAAGCAGGTCCCAAAATCTTGGTACGAGACGGCATTACAGTTTCTGCTGAAGAATTGATTCAGGAAAGGGATGATCGATCAAACACTCTTCTTGATCAAGGATGCTGAAGACACAATGCTCGTCCAAATCTATGTGGTTGATATTATATTTGGATCTATGAGTCTAACCTTGTGTTAAAATTTGCTCAGCTTATGCAGACTAACTTTTAGATGAGCATGATGGGGAAGATGGCATACTTCTTAGGTCTACGAGTTCAGCAATTCAGCAATGGGATCTTCATTTATCAAAAGAAGTAAACAAAGGATCTCATTAGCAAATTTTGTCCAGAAAAGACAAAGACACTATGAATTCCCATGAGCACAGCTTGTCAAATATCAATGGATGAAGAATACGAATCCATGGATCCAACAATATACAAAGGTATTATTGGCTCATTACTATACCGAACAACCAGCAGGCCAAATATTTCGTATGTTGTAGGAGTACGCGCAAAGGATGGTTAGGTAGATAAGGGACAGAGTCCTTAGGATTTTGGTACCAAGAGCAAATGATCTTACACTCGTTGGATATTCAGACTCTGAGTTTGGAGGATGCAAAATAGATCGGAAAAGTACGAGCGGGACACGCCAATTCCTTGAACACAAGCTAATAAGTTAGTTCAGCAAGTAGCAACACTCTGTAGCAACGTCCACAACAGAAGCTGGATACGTGGCTGCTGCAAATTGTTCTACAGGTGCTATGGATTAAGCAACAACTTCAAGATTATGAAGTCAGCACCGAATTCATCCCAATCTACTGCGACAACAATAGTGCAATGTGCATCACAAAGAATCCAGTACATCATTCAAGGATGAAGCACATTGATATCAGAGATCACTTCATCCGAGACCACGGCGAAAAGAAAGATATTTTCGTGGATAACATCAGAACAAAAGATCAGCTGACAAACATATTCACCAAACCTCTAGCGGAAAGCAGATTTAAGGAGCTTTGTCTTAAGCTTGGTCTATTTGAATTAGACGAGGTTGTGGAAGAATGAGTCCGAGCTCTCATTCTGTTCTTGGATATCTAGGATTTTTGGAGATGATGCAGAATAGAGTGTGTCCAAGCTCACACTCTCCAGCTAATTGTGGAGATTTATAATCGGATTGCCAAGTCCCAGCTCTCACCAGATTCAACAACTAGTTATTGAAGGTTACTTTTCCGTAGACATTATAAGCGATTGCTGAGTCCCAGCTCTCAGCATAAGGAGAAGACTGCTAAATCAACCTTAGAAATTGATCAAAAAAAGGGGAATCAAAATTGGGATATCTCAACCGACGAAACAGTTACAAACCTCAATAATGGAGTAAATTAATGAGGTGACGGTCAATATTCGCTGTCATTTCTGAAGATTTTTCTCAAGGCTCGAGACGATTTTGTTCTGGAGATGGTGTCTCGAACAGTCACGTGGGAAGTATTGCCAAAACTGTTAGTTCCCAAGGCAGACGATTTGATTGATCAAAAAAATCTCAAGGACGGGTATGTCTATTTAAAGGGAGGTTTCTTTTGCTTAGGAAAACATTGCCAAGCCTCTGAAACTATCCTCAATTCATGCCTTCAATCCCCTCTGTTTAAACCCTATTTCTCAAGAACAATAAAATAACATCCTTTACCATCTCACCAGAAATGGATTCGAGCAACGTGACTTGGAAGACTCCAAATTAAGAGGAAGAGTCGTAATCTTCACAGAGATCATATCTAAGAAGATTCTCTCGATTCTTGGTTCACCTCTTATAATGGGATTTCTGATATTGGAACCGATGGGAGATAAAAGGTCCATTCCGTCAGGCCATGATAGCTTTACCACTGAAGAAATATAAGCTTGTCAGGTGGGTCTGAGGATGGATAATCCTTAGTCACATGGTTTGGGAATTACTTTGGGTAAGGATTCCCAAATTACTTCTTCGTAATCTCCTCTTCTAGGGTTGCAAAAGCTCAAAAAATAGAGATGAAGAAGAGATGGAGGAAAGGCTTGTGGATGGAGTAGATGGAACTCAAATGCATCTGCTTGACAACCAGTGCTAAAGAAACACACATCTAGACGTGCGAGCATGCAGGTGGTGCAGATATTACCCATCCTACACAAAGTAGGAAACATCGGTATGGCACCTGGTGCTGATTGAAAGTGCGGACAAGGGCACCGACCTGAGAAGATGGTGAGATCGGCTACCGTCGGACTTCCTTTGAAAGATAGCTAGATTTTCCGCAAGCTGACAAAGGTAGATAAGTCTCTAAGGAAGGAGATGAAGTAACAAGAGACATCTCTCAGCCATCTGGGCGTTGTTGCGCAACTGGGGAAACTAGCAGCAATGAGCTTGGGGATGAGACTAAGAAGGAGCATATCTAGCAAATGCGTTATTTGGAGTAGTTTGAAGAAGAATTGATCATTATAACTTGTAGTTTTATACTTTGCGCAGTGTAACACTTGTAAATCAATGATATCAATAAAACAATATGCTCATTTTGATGACAATACTCTGTTGTCTCAAAACAAAAACTGCTTAAACAAAATGCTACATCATTACACTCCTTGTGTAAATAGAATCCTATCTAAAATACTTATGATTTTCCTTGGTTAAAAATTCAATGATATAAAGGAAAATCAGAAGATAGGAATTTCAAAATTGTCTCTCCTTAAAGCCTAAGTAGGAAGCAGAGTGCTTGATGGTTAAAGTGATAAATTGGTATCAAGCAAAAACTCTCTATTGACTGCTGATCTAAGCTCTCAGCAGATTCTTGATGGTTACTGAGTTCGAGCTTTCAGTGAAGACTCTTTGAAGTTTAAAGATTCAAGGATTAGAGAAGAGTCTAAATTTACTGTTGAATCCAAGCTTTCAGCAGGTATCCGGTGATTGCTGAGTCCTTGGACTCAGCAATGTAACATTGTTTGCAATATTTGGCTTAGCAGATAAAACTTGAAAGAAGGTTACTGAGTCCAAGCTCTCACTAAGAGACTCTTTGAACTCTAAAAGATCAAAATGTTTAAGAGTCTCATTTATCTACTGAGTCCAAGCTCTTGGCAGAACCTCGCTGACTGTTGAGTCCAAGCTCTCAGCAGATACCCGTAGATGGCTAAGTTTAAAATCTTAGCATATTCAAGATTGACTGCTGAGTCCAAGCTCTCAGCAGATGACAATTGTCAACATGATACCAAGACCTTAGGAAAATTTAAAATCGCTGTTGTGTCCAAGCTCTCAATAGATATCAAAGGTCTACGGAATACTAAGATCCTAGCAGAATTTGATTTCAATGTTGAGTCCAAGCTCTCAGCAAATTTCTATTATATATGGTATTCTGAAATCTTAGAGGATTAAAAATTGACTGCTGAGTCCAAGCTATCAGCAGGTGTAACTATTAGTTGCTGAGTTTAAGCTCTTAGCAAGGATTGATAGGATGCTGAGTCCAAGCTCTCAACATATGCCTATTGATTGTTGAATTTGAAGCTCTCAGCAAAATGTCTTATGTTTCCTACATTGGGACCAACAGACAAAAGAGAGATAATGATTTCAAATCTCTCGAACTATCACCAACTGCCCAATCTTCGATCCAACCAGATCAAAATTGATATCCAACCGCTCACACACAACTGATTGCTCCCAATCGTATAAAGGAAGTTGGTTTGAGATTACTAAACCCTATTACTCCATATACGCCTGATTTCAAATTTTTCTTCAACTCTATATCTCTTTGAGTTCAGAAAAATTATCAATGGCGGAGTCATCCAATCGTTCCAATTCGCTTGCTGAATCATCCGAAAGGCCGTGTATTCTCAAAGAACCTGAATAATTTCAGCCGATGTTCACAGGTGTGTTCAAAAAGGAGCAGATTGATGAATCAATCTCTTATGATCCCATGGTGGCCATTGCTCAAGGCAGGGTACCATGCACACTCACCATTGAACAAAGAAGGGCGGCTCAATTATGAAAGGACAAGATACTCTACGAGCCATTGTTCAGAAAGCACTACTGCGATAAACTCATCGGCAAACTCGATCATGAAGGCCTTCTGAAGTACTTGTTTGCGGAACCCCTCAAGTTCCGGTGTCACATAGTTGTAGAGTTCTTTGCCCAAGTCGTGATTGATAAGAATGAGAAATTCTTCACCACAAGCATTTTGGGCAAGAAGATAATAGTGAGCCCATAGGTATTAGCAGAGAAGTATGGCCTGAGAGCAGATAGAGAGGATGTCGCCACCTACAAAGTGAACAATTACAAAGAAATACAGAAGCGATGTTGCAGGTGTAAGACTGAAACATTCAAGGAGCCATGGAAACCGGCTACACCATTGAGATTGTTGGAAGATCCCATGAAGATCCTAGAACAAATAGTGATAAGGATGTTGGTGTTGGAATTGTATACATAAAAGCATTATGATTGGTATATTGGGAAA
>JAPKLW010000126.1:0-124011 GCA_026898455.1 Plectranthus barbatus | reverse complement strand
AAGGGAAGCGCTTCCATGGAGAATATTTGATATCTACAAACTACATACCGCCCACCAAGAAGCAACAACCCGCAAAGGACTTCAGGGAGCAACAACAGTGTCGATCCCAAACAACAAGTTTCTGATGAGGAAGAACCCTACCAAGGAGAAGCTATTCTGCAGACTGCTATTCCACTGACTGAGGAGGAAATTAAAGCGGAAAGAACACGAGCAGAACAAGATGCCCTGTTTAAACAATTTGAAAGTCTGCAAGAGATCACACAGTTGGAACCCCCCATGCCACCTGTAGTGAAGAAAAAGTGCACGCGAAAGAGCCGCAAGCAGAGAAAGAGAAAGCCAGCAGATGATGAAGGAAAAGCAAAGAAAAGATGAAGGAATGATCGACATCATCACTACATATTCCTGATGTTTTCAAGGATGTCAAAGAAGTGCCTGACGAGTCAGCCTCCAAAAAAACAAAGAGAAAGCATGAGTTCTCTGTAGAAAAGAAGGAAGCATGGAAGAAGAGGCATCAGGAGAAGGCATTGAAGAAGGCATGAGAGCAGAAGGAATTTAACGAGGCAAGGTTGCAGATGCATTGGGATCAAAGGGATGCTAAATACGAGCAAGGCAAAACTGCCTATGAAGAGCGCAATGCCAAGGTGAAGTATGGTGATCAACCTGGACGCATCACCAAGAAGGTTGTTGAGAAGGCACAGATCGCAAAAGGAAAAACTAAGGTCTGTAATGCCGAAGAAAGGATTGGATATCCAGATGCTTTGTCAGATGGTGAATTTGACAAAATGTAAAGGAAAGGAGTATTCAGGGATTTTCAAGATGTGGTGCCAAGAAGATCCGGCGAATTGATGATGTAGCAAACTCCTGCGCAAGGAGAAAGGTGTGCTGCTACTCTCACTGTTCAGCCCGTTCATAAAGGTTGTTGTGCACGGTTGTAGCAGCTTTGTACTTAGGAAAATGTCTGACGATCAACAACTGGTTGTGCAAGGAGGAAGCCAGATTGTTACAATTTTAGCAGAAAGAGACTTGGTGCAGGAACCAAACCCCTGCTGAAAGAGAAGAAGACAATGCAGCAGAGACAAAGAATGTTGACCTTGAGATGATAATTGAGGACGGTACAACAAACCTGGAGGTAGTCAATCAGATGGCTGGCCAGCAACATGAATTAACAATTGAATGGAAAGCTTATGTAAGAGAAGTTGCTGAGACGGAAGCCAAGGAGAAAGAAAACACTACCTCACTTGATGCTGAGACCCGAGTGAGATTGCAGATCAACCTTACCGCAAGCGAATGAACACACAGAGAGCAGTATTTTCATGCTCTGGGATGGGTCCAGCTACTGTTCTAGAATTGAGATTAGGAGCAGAAACTCCCTTTGTACTGAACAAGACCATTGAAATGTTGTGGCAGAGACGTATTCCAATTCCTACCTCTCCCGAAGTGTCAGGTATCTCATTCAGTGACATTCCTAGTGAAGATGATGTGGATATGACAGGGAGTGCAGAAGCTGCCCAGGGGGTCTTGATGCTTGCTAAAGGTAACTCTATGTTCAGAAAAGAAACGATGAGAGTGCCCATGGAAGGATCACCTAATAGGAGGTTTAAAGCAAGGAGGATTGCCAAGTGGTGCCCTCCGGTCACGGTGAAGGACGAGAAGAACGACGACCTCATCTCGTGGGCAAAAGACATATGTGTGTTCATAGGAGCTCAAGTTGTTGATGAGCTTAAGACCACATATTCCCCTGAATTCAAGGACGGGTCTTTCGATCTTGAATGGTTGAAGATAGTGTTCCAAAGGAGGAGATTTTTCGACTACGCCACCCACAAACTACATTATGAAGACCGCACAATCATGATGGCACGGATGGGTCTAAGCTACTGGAGAAGTGAAGAAGAATGGGCGGATGACTGGATGGATCAAACATCAAAGAGGCAATACACTGAGAAGCAAGTAGCTACCAGGCTGCAGTTGATCAAGGCACATACACAGGAGATCGCTCATTACCGGCCTCTGTCTATGCCATAGCTGATCTACCCCCGTTCTCTCAGAATTTTAAATCACCAGCAACAAGAAGACAAATGGTTGCAGCTGCTGAGTTGCAAGCAAGACTAGCAGAAGAAGAAGCCGCACGGAAGAAAGCGGAGGATCACAAGAAGATGATGGAGTTTAGGGAGCGGATACTCACTAAGCTGGCCAATATCCTATTTCGAGTAGATAGCTTTAGGCCTCCCTCTCCAGTCACTGTTGAAGAAGAACATGTTCAGGAGAATGAACCCATTACAGCAGAAGATGTCGATCTAACTGCTATTCCAACATAGGCATTGACCACCACTGCAGACATTCCTAACACTTCAAATCAAATGGTGCTATCCGAGGAATCCCCAATCATGACAATTGAGCCCTTGAGCTCTAGTACTTATAATAGGGACCTCCAGCAATTCATCTATGCCATGGTAAGTTTACATATTTTGTGCACTATCGGTTTGGACATTTAATTTAGGATACGAAAAAGTTGAAGTTGGTGTATATTGGTGTATATTGAATATTTAGGATTCTTTGCTCTGCTGCTTTTGCTGAATTCTGAGATATGTTTTGAGCAGTTAGTTGAATTCTAAGTTATGTTTTTCTTAAATTTGCTCGACTGCTTTTGCTTTTGCTGAATCCTGAGATATGTTTTGTGCAGTTCGCTGAATTCTGAGTCATGTTTTTCTTAAATTTATCTACAGATGTCTCATTCTAATCAAGAGGAGTGCATACAAGCAATGGAAGATGGTGGTGCTGAAGTTGGAAATTCTGAACCTCAGATTGATGCTCCAGACAAGAAAAAGCGGAAAGAAATGAGTAGAAGATCAAAGGTATGGGATCATTTTGAGCGATATACAACTGAAGATGGTAGTAAAAGGGCTAAATGCATACACTGTAGTAAATTGTTTGCTAGAGATCCTAGAATAAATGGTACACGTTCACTGCATAATCATATGAATACATGCAAGAAAATCCCCACTAGTGGAGAACTTAAGCAAACATTACTCAATTTACAACCTGGTTTTGGGCAGAATTTAAGTGCTTGGAAATTTGATCAGGCTGCTATTAGAAAAGGAGTAGCACAAATGATTATTATTGATGCATTGCCTTTTAAGTTTGTTGAGAATTTGGGATTTAAATGAGTTATGGCCCTTGCTTGCCCTAGATTTCAAATTCCATCTAGGTGGACTACATCCCGTGATTGCTTTGAGATTTATATTGATGAGAAAAACATGTTGTAAGCATTATTAAAGAGTTCTAGCCAAAGGGTTTTCCTAACAACAGATACATGGTCTTCTATGCAATTATTGAATTATATGTGTCTCACTACCCATTACCTTGATGATGAATGGAAATTACATAAAAAAATCATCAATTTTTGTGCAATTTTGAGCGATATACAACTGAAGATGGTAGTAAAAGGGCTAAATGCATACACTGTAGTAAATCATTTGCTAGTGATCCTAGAATAAATGGTACACGTTCACTACATAATCATATGAGTACATGCAAGAAAATCCCTGCTAGTGGAGAACTTAAGCAAACATTACTCAATTTACAACCTGGTTTTGGGCTGAATTTAAGTGCTTGGAAATTTGATCAGGTTGCTATTAGGAAAGGAGTAGCACAAATGATTATTATTGATGCATTGCCTTTTAAGTTTGTTGAGAATTTGGGATTTAAATGACTTATGGCCCTTGCTTGCCCTAGATTTCAAATTCCATCTAGGTGGACTACTTCCCGTGATTGCTTTGAGATTTATATTGATGAGAAAAGCATGTTGAAAGCATTATTAAAGAGTTCTAGCCAAAGGGTTTGCCTAACAACAGATACATGGTCTTCTATGCAATTATTGAATTATATGTATCTCACTGCCCATTACATTGATGATGAATGGAAATTACATAAAAAATAATCAATTTTTGTGCAATTTCTAGACATAAGGGTAAAGATATTGGTTGGACAATTGAGAAATGCTTGAATGAATGGGAGATTGAGAAGGTGTTTACAATTACTATTGATAATGCTTCTTCTAATGATACAACCCTTGAGTACTTAAAAGATTGGGTGATCGTGGGACTAGCATTCGTAATTGTGAACACCTTCATATGAGATGCATTGCACATATAATAAATTTAGTGGTGCGGGAGGGTTTGAAAGTAGTTGAATCATATGTGAAGAGAATTAGATATGCAGTGAGATATATTAGACATTCACCTGCGAGGATAAAGAAGTTCAAAGAGTGTTGTGAACATGAGAAGATTTCTAGCAAAACATCTTTATGCTTAGATGTGTGTACTCGATGGAACTCAACTTATTTGATGTTGAATACAACATATAGGTTTGAAAAAGCATTCTATAAATTTGATTTGCAAGATTCAAATTATAGAATTGATCTTGAGAGGGTAGAAGGGGTGCCTGACAAAGAAGATTGGCAGAGAGCGAAAAGGATGATAGGTTTTCTTAAAATCTTTTATGATATGACATGTGCAATCTCTGGATCTATATATGTGACATCTAATATGTTTTTGCATGAGATCTACAAATTGTTTTTATTGCTTGGATCAAGTGTAATGATAAGGAATTGAGTGAGATGTCAAGAAGAATGAAATCCAAACTCGATAAATATTGGGGAGTTCCTGAAAAGATGAACAAGATGATCTTTTTTGCTGTGTTTGTGGATCCTCGATATAAATTAGATTGGTTTGAATTTGCTTTAAAGAATATGTATGGTGATTTAGGTGCATCAATGGGGAAAAAGTCAAAAACTGAATTTATGGCCTTGTATGATGATTATAATAGGCCGTATGTAGTGGATAAAAATAGTGACTCTATTAGAGATGGACGTGGTTCGGTGGTGCCTTATGATAGGGATGTCGAGGATCTTACATTTGAGGTAATGATGAGGATGGATTTCGAGTATGAGCAATTTCAAAGTGGAAAGAAGAGTGGTGTTAATGAGGTGGAGAAGTTTCTTAATGAGGAAATTGAGGGAAATGACCGAAATTTTGACATCTTAGCATGGTGGAAAGTAAATGAGCCTAGATATCCAATTGTTGCTAAAATAGCTCATGATATCTTATCGGTCTCCATTTCCATTGTGGCATCAGAATCGGCATTTAGCATTGGAGGACGAGTACTTGATTCATTTATGAATTCTTTAACTCCGAAAGTGGTTCAAAATTTAATTTGTGCTCAAGATTGGCTTCGTGAATCACCAACTCCAATTAATGTTGAAGAGTCGCTCGAAGATATAGAGAAGCTTGAATAAGGTGGTTTACGAAAATAAATTTTTTTATTGCATTGAATATAAGTTTATATTCTAATTTGATTTTATTTAATTATTGTTTTGTAGATCTACGAGGCATAGCAATCGAAGCTTCAACGGACTAAACTCATTGTTATTTTAATGTTTTATCGGTAGTTTACTAGTTTTTTTTTTTTGATTGATGGATGTTAAATTTATGATTGATTTTACATGTTTATTGAAATTTCTTGTATGTATGATTATCTCTTGCATTTGGAGTTTAAGGATGGAACTTGGAGGAGTTGATGTTGGCTGGGAATTGGATGTGTTGGCTGGCTTGTGGTGGCTGCTGCAGTGCTGCTGAAGGAGTTAAATTGCTGTTGCTGGAGGAGTTAAATTGTTGCTGTTGGAGGAGTTCAATTGCTGCCCATGAATATTTTTTTATAATTAAATGTTGCTGGACAATTGTTTTGATGTTTCTATGATGGACAATTGAATTGTGTTGGACTATTTGTTTTATTGATTTTCATTTTCCAAGTTATTTTCTAAAAAAGGAATTTCAGGTTAAAATTTTGGTTATAACCGAATTACCCAAAAAAACCGATAATCGAATTTCAAATTTTGGTTCGGTTATTTCGGTTCGATTATTGTACGCGCAATAACCGCACCGAATAACCGAATACTCACCCTAGTAAGTAGGGTCGATTCTACAGAGAGACCAAATTAAATCGATTTCAAATATTAAAATAAAATAAAACAATAATAAACATAAGAAAATATATTGGGGGGTTTTGATTTCATATTAATACTAAAGAATAAAATGATGAATTCATGGAATAACAATGAATCTTGCCGTAGGAATTTTCACCAGGTAGAAGTATGAATTTATCATCGATTGTTATGAAACCTCACTTTGATTTATTTGAGTACATTAATTCTTGACTTAGCATACTCGAATTAATCCTAAATATCTTATTTACCCAACATAAATAATCAAGTTAGATTATTTATCTGCTGAATTAAAGCAATTTGCCTAGCACGATGAACATCAATTCGTCGTCTACAAGTATTAGAATCGAATACACCCAGCATGCATTAATCCTAAATAGACAATTGTTCAAATCGATAGATGTTTCTAGGCTCAAAAATATCGATTTAAACATAGTAATATGTATTTCATATAAATAAATATTCAACAATCAAAGATAAACGAAAGATCATAAATTCAAAAACCTGCATGAACACCTTCTACTACATTAAAAGTTTAACAATCCATGAATTTTTGGAACAAAAGAAATATTTAAACTAACTATTCTTGCAACCCAAGTCTTCTCAAAATTACTATCTAATCTCCCTATTTATTCTATAAAATTCAGAGCTAACTAAGGACATAAATCAAAGGTAATTAAGGGAATAAAACACCTTACAAAAATACAAAATAACTTTCCTAAAAGTGAAGATCCTGATTTATTTTGATTGACAAGTTGAAATCGAGCCAATCTTTGAAATAATATCTTCCATAGCTGTATATTTAAAATCCACACTTTTAATGAAATGGCGTAGCTTTTTCTTTAGCTAAGAGAATCGTAGATCCAGTGTACTATTACAGAATGTCTTAGTTGCAATGTTGATTTCAGGCAAGACCTTCGCATCCTAATTCCCCAAAATTGCAATAAATGCTTCAAAAATATATCAACATGTTCCTGAGCTTGATTTCAACCTTAAAAATATAAAAACAACCAATATTATTTGATTTAATGAATTTAAGCATTCAAAACATGAGAATCTAAATAAGAAATAAATGGATAAAATCAAGCTCATCACCTAGCCAAAAACATCTCCAAAAGTTTATTGCAAAAATGACTTCCTCCATAATTTAGCAATGCTCGGGGAATACCCTACCGAGATACCTTCCCTTGCAAAAAATTTAAAACACTTTTAGCATCAGTTGTCACCGTAGCACATGCTACAACCCAATGAGATACATAATCAACTGCAAGAATTATATAATAATGACCACAAGACGGGGGAAAAGGACCCATAAAATCAATCCACCAAACATCAATTAAATATGTCTCAATACACACATGATATGGCATCTTATCTCACCGAGTGATGTTCCTAGTTTTTTGACACTCATTACAAGATCTCACAAATTCACTGCTATCATGATAAATAGAAGACCAATAAAACCCACTAGATAATACCTTTATTGTCATTCGGTTTGCTGTAAAATAACCTCCACTTATATCGAATGGCATTCCTCCATGATCCTTTTCCACTCCATATGATGAACACACCTATGAATTACTCCATCTGCACATCTCCAAAATAAAAATGGTTCCTCCAATACTAAAAACGCACATTCTTAAGGAACTTCTTCCATTTGTGTGGTTTTAAATTGGGAGGAAGAAATCTAGAGATCACAGAATATCGTATAGATTATTTAACCTAAGAAGATAACATCTATAACAACTGAGACAGTTTCTGGTATGGCTGTCGATTTAGGCTGCGTTACACAAGTTCTTTAAGTTGTTTATATTGACTGCTTTGTGTGACTAGTACATCTCAATGTACTGATAGGATCAATAGTGAGATTAAACATTCGACATGACATAAGAATGAGTAAAGATCTCGGTAACTTGGTTGGATCGAAAGTCTATTGAATGTTGAGGGGCACACATGCGTTGACTGTCATTTTGACTTGCATGTTGGGTGATGGCAGTTTATGTGGGGTTTCCTCAGGCTTGATTTAGTTAACTTATTCTATTTTGTTTTGAAATTGCTTTATTTTCAAAGAAAGTCTCTTTGTCACACAATACGAAATGATTCTATCCACCTGACGGCTTCGTTCCAGAAAGTAAGATAAACTCCTTTATTTTAGTTCTTATTAGGTTAGACAAGAAGGCGAGAATAGCCTGATCCGAATTTTCTATTCGTTCTTTTTTTTAGCATCCACAGCTAAGGCTTTCGTTAAATCCCTTCTTTTGTTCATTAAGCACTCTATTTTTTATTATTAGGAACTGTAACGCCTTATTTATTCTCTTTAAGTAGTGTTTAAGCAGTGAGTCAGAGTCAGCAGTAACTTCATTTGTTAAATTATATTATGCTTCATGCTTGTTTTGTTAGAGCTTTTAAAGTAGGGATTTTAGGTTTGCTCAACCGAGAAAGGAAGGATCATATTCTTAACACATGCTAATCGAAGCCTAGATTATAAACTTTGAAATGGAATTCCTAAAATCTGCAAGGAAAGCAGCTACGTGACTTGATCCAAGCAAGCACTCCACTCTCGTAATGAAGTCTCCTATACCCATTATGCTCTCTTCTTCATTGATAAGAAAAAAAGTACGTTTAAGGTTACGAAGTCACTTAGCTGTCTACAAAGGGAAAGGCATCGGTACGGAGTCTTAAACTATGGACCGAGACTACACTGACGCCCGATAGCGAAAACCATTAATACGGGGCACTGCATGGCTTAAAAGGCTCTATTTAAACAATGAATGGTTGTCGTCCCCCCGCTTCCAGAAGTTTTGGATTGCTAATCCGTTGTGGTTCCTTATTCTTAATTTCACTCTCACGGAATGAGGGGGGCCATTGCTGTGTTGGAGGCCCTTATTACCCTTTTATCTTTCTTTTTTGAATCTGTAATTGTTTAAAAAACTTGTTTTTCTTCAACCCCCAGAAAAGAAAAAAAAGGGAGAGGTACGTTCGTTGCAACGAATGAAACATCAACTTTCACTTGTTAGGAGTAGGGGCTGAAAAGAGCTCTTTGTATAGGTTGGGTTTTTTGGGTTTTGATGCTTACCTTATTATTATGAAAGGGGGAAGGTTTGATAAAGGAGCTTTTCAGCCCTTTTGTTGGATTGTTGGTCCGCAGCCCCGCCCTATAGAATGAATAAGGAGAGGTTTATCGATGACCGAGCCACTCTTATATTACTCCTTCTCTCACCCCCTTGTCACTTACACTTAAAGGGCGAAGTCGCGGAAGCGAGTCTAAAGGCCAAAGAGTCATCTTTGAAGCCACGAATTAGTCCTTACTCATTGTAGAGTGTAAGGCAGGTTTGGGTATAGCAGGACTTGAGCCTGCGACCATTAGGTTAAAAGCCCAATGCTCTACCAACTGAGCTATACACCCAAAAAAAGATGTAGTAGGAAATAAGGATTGGTGCGGATATGAGGGTGGCCCCCCTTCCCTTCTTCTCATCATATTAAAGGAGCGCGGTTCCGATTCAACAAAGGTAGAATGCCTGGTCGAAGGTCCAGTACAGTAGGTAGCAGGTGTGTTCGTTTTGGCTCCCGAGCGAGAACGAGAAATAGGCGATGCACCATCCTTGATGCTACATACGTTTTCCTTGACTTGACAGATTCACCACACTCAAAGGAGGACCACAAGCTCGGGGCTCGAAGAAAGAGAAAGTATCAAAGAAACTTCTTGGGGTTAGCAGTGAAAGAAAGAGCCCGACATTCATTTCTTCATTCATATTCAAAGCTGAGTCTACTAAAAGAGGGACCAGTCTCATCGTGGTGATTAGAGGACACCTCTGATCGTTCACCTCTAATGTGACACATTCCCTCCCAGTTATATGATCAAGGGGACCGGTCGGCTAGAGAGCGGGGCTATTCTTCTTTCGGGGAGACAAAGTCGTCCCTTTTACTGACCGAACTCTCAGTTCGGAGGTCTTCATCAACATGTTACGAAGCTCCAGGCTTCTAGGGTCACCATTACTTAACTTAGAAAGGCAAACATCCGGGCAAGGGAAAGCGCAGTGCGCCTGGTGCAAATGGCTTTCTTTTTTCATGATATACAAATCAGAATGGAAGGTCCTCCCTACGTACATGATTGATAGAATCACTACGTAGGGAGGGCGGTCAACTTGATGCGGTGGAGGCATGAGTGCAGTTCGATCGATCTTGTGGTGTATTTGTTTGTAGTGAGTAGGGCCTCCTTCTCATTGATCTCAGTTCGCCTCCGCTCTATTGAAAAGTCGGAATTCCTACGGCAGTTTTGTCAACGAACGCGTCTCGAGCCGGATTGACTAAGCTAACCAACCCTTAAGTTTAAGTTGAGGAGGCTCTTCCATAATTGGGTGCTCTGCTTTAGTGTGATTGACAAAGGCTAGGCTAGGTTTGGTATTACCCAAAACAAATGAAAAGAGATCGGAGTCGATAGTTGGCAACTGGCAAGGAACTTGATCCCCCCCCCCCAAAAAGGGGGAAAGGTGCGGTCGAATTCTAATTCTGGGTTTATATCCATTTTAGGATGGGGACATTCTCTAGAAAGCTCACGAGGTTCGTTATGCCAAGTCCTACAGGTTGAATCAACGATTTAAGCATAAGTGATAACGGTAGAGTTGCATGACTCAAGAATAATAAGAGATTAATTACTTCAGCTAATTGTCATATTCTAAATTAATTAATGAATGTCTAAAACCCTAAATATGGGAATCAACCGAGTAAATGTAACCCGTTCCTAATAATGTGGTAATAAAAGGGTAGGTCTACTTTAATTCTCTGGTGGCATGAATTGATGTTCATTAATTAATTATGTTCTGGGTTGAACATGGAATTAATTACTAGGAGTAGGGCTGGCAATTTCTGACACGACACGAACACGCACGATAAAAGCGAGCACGAACACGACACGAACCTGTTAAGCTCAAACACGAACACGACACGAACCCGTTAAGCTCAAACACGATAATGACACGACACAAAAATGACCCGACACGATAAAAATTAACCTTACTAAAATTGTTAGTTTTACACTAGGGACAAAAGAAAATTAATACGACACGATAACACGACACGAACACGCACGATAACGATGAGCACGAACACGACATGAACCTGTTAAGCTCAGACATGAACCCATCACGAACCCGTTAAGCTCAAACACGATATGACACGACACGATAAGACAAGACACGATAACGACCCAACACGCACGAATTGCCAGCCCTAACACGGAGGCCCACTTTATTATTTTCATTTGATCCTTGGTCTGGTCCAATAAATATTGTGAGCCCATTCGGGTTTATTAAACCTTAATAGCCAGATCTGTAGATCTATATATATATATATATATATATGGGAGTGATCATATGAGAACTCCCCTTACCATGTGAAAATAAGAACTTATCTCGGCCATCCAATTGGTGATCCAACGCTCAAGACTAAATAAATTCCGTAAGCATTATAGTGTAGTGAAACATTCATTTAAAGGGTAATTTTGTAATATTTTTTCTCTCTCATCTAAAATCATCCTAAATCTTTAAATGATCATATCTCCTTCGATTTAGATTATTTTTTAATGTATCATATATCAAATTAAAGGTAATTTAATTATCTTTCAAATGACATCCCTATTGCATATGTTTCGATTTAAAAATCATCGTACAAATGAAAATTTGTGATTATATGCATAAATCTCGTAACAGTACACGAATTCTTATATAATGAATGGAGTTGCAAATTATAATGCATGAAGTTATATTATATAATGCATATTTGTTAGGTATATAATGCATGTTTGCTAGGTATATAATGCATGTCGAGGTCAATATAATGCATGGAGTTATATAATGAATACAATAGCACAATATAATGCTTGAAATTATAGTATATAATGCAAAATATGATAGATGCAATGCAACATGTTTTTTCAGCAAAATCATCATTCATCATTATATTTGCACTTGTTATGTATTATATAGTAATAACATATGCATTATAATGAAAGTAATATAATTTTTCTAAAATAAAAGTAATATCATGTATAATATGCATAATTCTCGTAACAATACACGAATTCTTATATAATGAATGCAGTTGCACAATATAATGCATGAAGTTATAGTATATAATGCAGAATATAATAGATAAAATGCAACATGTTTATTTCAGCGAAACCATCATTCATCATTATATTTGCACTTGTTATTATATAGTAATAACATATGCAATATAATGAAGGTAATATAATTTTTCTCTAAAATAAAAGTAATATTATATATAATAGAGGAAGTAATGTCGTATAAGTCTAGTAATATTGTTCTAAAATAAGAGTAATACCATATTATAATGCAGCGAGATGTTTGTTAGGTATATATTGCATGTTTCTTATGCATATAATGAATATTTGTTAGATATATAATGCATGTCAAGAAAGAATATGCAAACAGAATCTTAAATAACTACAAAATGACAAAAATACCCTATAATGCATGTTTTTTGAGATAAAATGACCGAAAATTTTAGTAAAATCCTGAGCGTTCATTCATCAAAATCAATGGCGATGATTGGTTCTTATTTCTTATGGTAAGAGTGGTTTCCCTATATATATATATATAGAGAGAGAGAGAGAGAGAGAGAGAGAAAGAGAGAGTTGCGTTCAAATCGAACTAAATGTCCTGAATGAACTATGAACTTTTCATTGTTGTGTGTATAATTGATCATTGTAGTTTATATGATAGTTCATTATAGTACTTAATTATGATACTTCATTGTTGTGTGTGTAATTGATCATTGTAGTGTATATGATACTACAATGAGATATCATACATACAATAATGATCAATTACACACACAACAATGAAAGTTCATAGTTCATTCAGGAAGATGAGTTCAGCCTGGAATGCACCCCTATATATATATATATATATAAGTTATCTCAGATCCGCATAAGCTTTTAAGATTACAGTTTCACAGCACTGAAACCCTTCAGAGAATAGAGAAGGACCGCGGCTGCAGTAGGAAGAAAAGAAGAAATCGAGTTCTTCTAGTGCAGTTTCAATCTAATAGCGTATCCTCACCAGATTTTCAGATCCAGCAAGGTAACGGATCAGAATATCAGATCTGTAGGAACACTAATCAACCATCTACCACGATTATTCAAATCACTGGAGTTGAGGTATTCCTTAAATCTATGTATTAAATTAAATAGAATCATAGGTGAGGCATTTACTGTTTGTCATGTTATTTATTTTTATATTCCATAGAACGATCTAGGCGTTTAAGAAGTAAATGGCGATTCATATCGCCCATTGTAGACTCATTTCCTATAACATTTGACAATGCAGTTATTTGAACTAATGACATGATTAGAGAGTGAAAAGGAGAGAAGGATGGAATGGTCATTTCCAAGAAGTATGTGTGGAAGTGAAACGAAATAGTAAATTGTCGAGTCAACAAGACTAGACAAGGTATGTCATGTGCATGTGTAACTGAAACATGTTTAGCAATAGTTTCTAGTCATTCATGGATATTAGATACTGGAGGGACTGATCATGATTGTTATACTTTGCAGGGGTTCGTGCCGACTAGGTAGTTGAAAAATAATGAGGTGACCATCTCCATGGGTACCGGGGAGAAAGACTCAGCAGTAGCAATTGGAAATTTTACTTTGTGCTTTGAATACACTATTTTAATTTTGAGAGATATTTTTTTTTGTTCCAGCTTTTTGGCTGAAGTTGATTTCAAATTCCAAGTTATTTATGACAGATATTCCGTTATTTTTTATAGTGATGTTTCTATCTTTGTTTTCATAGTTTGCGATTTTGTTTTAATTTTTTGCATTATTTATTGTTTTCACACATGTCTATATCCAACATTATCAATATCTTATCACTGAAACCCTTGACTGATCCTTATTTTCCTGAATGGAGTTATTATTTTAAGTATGTTCTCTTGTCTGAACAACATGCATTCATTTTTACAATGGATCCACTTGTTCCTCGGTATAATGAGATATCTTAACTTGAGCAAGAGTTCTATAATAGATGGGTGACATCTTATTATTCTTCATATATTCTCATCATAAATAACTTGTAAACACTACAAAAAGGTAAAAAAAGACAACGCAATATAGACAACGCGAAAGTGTAGTAGCATTGTTAAAAAATAGATGGTTATAGACAACGCGGCGAATCGCGTTGTTTATAATAAGATGGACGACGTGAGATAAATGTGCTGTCTATAAAAATATAGATGACGCAGAACCTTACATCGTCTATATTTTAAAAGAGACGGCAATAGAGAACGCGATACTCGCTTCGTTTTAAATTTTAAAAGAGAATATGGAGGACGTTAGGGTTTGTAACTGCCGCTCCCCCCTTTTTTCCTTGCCTCTTTCTGAATCGAGACCCGGCCCGGCTTGCGTCATTCCAACAACCGGCGAGGAGTACCTCAGTATACAATCACGCGCAGTAACTGGGAGTCCTATTACACTAAAGGCAAACTTCAATTCTCCAAACCAAGGTTCATCTTGTGTACTGGTTGTGGACTCGTACAAGGATATTGAGTAGACGGTTGATTTATCAAACTCGACCCTATCTTTCGTAGCATGCATTCTCATCCGTGTCGCAACTGATTCGGTAAGCTATGTGTCTGGTGCATGGAGAACTGCCTTCGGTCCCCCAAACTGACCTACTCGTGGCAACCTTCCGGCCGCCCAATGACCTATAACACTAGTCAGTACTCCCACTAGGGCTAGTAAGTCCGCCCCACAACCCAAAGCGGCGAAAATCAAATAGAATTTGCTATAAAAGCCGGCTAACGAGGGTATTCCTACGTATGTGAACATAGTAATGGAGAAGGTAATAGCCAAAATAGGATTCGTTTTGGGTAGAGCGCCCAAATTTGCTATATATTTGACACGGGTTTGCCGTAATGCTAAAACAATGGCGAATGCATCTATCGTCATTGATGCATAAATAAAGATACCAATTAGTAGTGATTGAATTCCTTATATGGTTTCACATGAGAAATTAATACGAATATAACCTTCATGTCTAATTGAACTATGAGCTAGAAGTCTTTTGACTTTCGTTTGGGCTATGGCGGCCAGTGCTCCTAAGATCATAGAAGCAATGCTGATGAAAAAGAAGATTTGTTGCAATGTAGCTCCATAAGAACCATAAATAGAAAGACGTGAAATATTAGCAGAAATAGAGATTTTAGGCGCAATAGAAAGGAATATTGTAACCGGGATGGGTGAACCCTCATAGATATTAGGTGCCCACATATATAGAGTCAAAAGAGATATTGAGTCCGAAGGGGAGGAGGTTTTCTTCGGGGCTCAAGAGATGGAATAGAAGGGGCCCCACAAGTTTTGAATTCGCCGCTGGGGAATTCACATGAAAGGGAACGAGGAATTCTCAATGAAAAAAGTGCTCTCTGAACCGAACGTGAAAGTTGTTTTCCATCAGACGGCTATTCACGTAACTCTACTCTCGACTGGGATTATATATCCAAAGGGGTCCGCTCTCGGCCATTCCACACGCTGCCTAGCAGAGGCATGGTTATCTGAAGTGGATTCTCTCTTTTGTAGTAGATGTCGAACCTGTTGTGCCCCATTGACTAAGCAGGGGGCGGGCGCAACAGCTACATGGACCTCTTCCTTTCTGTTGTTGCCAGCGCTTTCCCGAGCTGAGCTGGAATCTTGTAAAGGGCAGGCAAAGCCCGAAGGCTGTTATCCCAAGATGGCCAAGGGATGACAAATAGAGGGCGCTTTCCTATGTTGCACTGAATAAAAGGACCTAAGAGTTGAGCTCTCTTAGTCTCTTAGGTTTCTTCCTCCTACGCCTGCCGCCCGACCCGCGTTATAGGGGAAGATTATCAAAGCGAGAAAAGACAGAGGGAGGGGGAGCAACATCTTATTCTCTTCGAGAGAACGTCTGGATCGGAGAAGCATTCGGAATGGGCTCCACGTTCATTTTATTGGCACAAAGGATCCAATCCATAAACACAGAAATGAAACAAAGTTCATTTCCTTTCGTCAAGTAGGCATACAAACCACTTTGCCTTAGACTCTATATTGGAAGAAAGCAAAGAAGGAGGCAGAATGGAGAAAGGAAAGGTACAAGGGCGGTCTTGCTTGGCGCGAAGGCTGCTGGTACGGGGGTAGAATAAAGTATTAAAGGTCCTCGGACTTCCAGGCGGTTTTTCTTTTGGGTAGCTATTCACCATTGGATCTCGCCAATACAGTGTTGGAATTGTATTCATAAAAGCATTATGATTGGTATATTAGGAAACGTTATGTTTGATATACTGGTAATCATTAATGACTTGCAATAAACAACTCCTGTCTTAATTAACAATCATACGATGTGAACGAACACATCCAGTTATCTCGTCGATAGGGAGATCATACGGTGTGTAAGAGATCACATAAGATCGTATAGATCGTTCGACCTAGCGAGATATAAATAGTTATCACAGCTGAGACAGTTTCTGGTTTGGCTGTCGGTTTAGGCTGCAGCACACAAGTCCATAAGTGGTTTATCTTGACTGCTTTGTGTGACCGGTACATCTCAATGTATTAATAGGATTAACAGTGAGATGAACCATTCTACTTGACATATGAATGAATAAAGATCTCGGTAACTTGGTCGGATCTAAAGTCTATTGAAAGCTGAGGGGCACACATGGGTTGACTATCACTTTGACTTTCTATGGTGGAGAGTCTTACATGTACTCGTATATCTGCTTCTTGGGTGATGGCAGCTTGTGTGGGGTTTCCTTAGGCTGGATTTAGATAACCATATCCATTTCAGGATGGTGACATTCCCTGGGAACCTCACGAGGTTCGTTATGCTAAGTCCTGCAGGCTGAATCATTGATTCAAGCATAAGCGATAAGGGTTGAGTGGTACTACTCACGAACAATAAGAGATTAATTAATTACAGGTAATTGTCATACGCTGAATTAATTAATGAATGTTTGAAACCTTAAATATGGGAATTAACCAAGTCAATGCAATCCGTTCCTAATAATGTGGTAATAAAGGGGTAGGTCAGCATTAATTCTCTAGTGGCATGAATTAATGTTTATTAATTAATTATGTTCTGGGTTGAACATGGAATTAATTAATAGGAGGCCCACTTTATTATTTGCATTTGATCCCTGGTCTGGCCCAACACTGCTCAGAGCCCATTAGGGTTTATTAAACCCTAATAGCCCATTCTCAGATCTATATAAATAGATGAATCTCTCATTTTCCCACATGTGTTTGAAGTTTCAAATTAGAAACCCTAGAGAGATTGTGAGAGAGTGGGCGGCTGTACATCCGGTAGCGTATCCTCACCAGATTTCCGGATCGAGCAAGGGAACAGATCAGAAGATCAGATCTGTAGGAACACCATCATTTTTGATCGATTCCAGATCCAGTTCTGCACCATCTTCATTGTCATCATCGATCTAGATCTGTTGATCAGCCCTTGGAGTCTCAGGTATTCCTTTGAATCTACGAATTAAATTAAATAGGAGCATGCATAGGTCATTTACTGTTTGTCATGACATTTATTTTGATATCAATAAATCGAATCCGGAGTTTTAATAAATGGCGATTCATGTCGCCTATTGTAGACTCAGTTCCTACATACAGCCCCTATAGTTTTTGTTACCGAGATATCTTTTTTTTCATTGCTCCCATGGATTTTTTGGGTAATTTGCTCCCATGCTGCAAATAGTCAAATCTGAACTGAACCTTGTCTCTCTTATTTCCTTGCGAGTAGGAAGCACACCAGCAGCGTGCGTTGCATGATTCTACTTTGTTTTTTTCACTCGACTGGGTGGACAGTTGGCCGGAAGAGAACTTTGATTCGCCCGGCCAGCAGACGGGCAACGTGCTTATCTTGTGTGACCAGACTACAGAGCGAGTGGCTCTTCTAGGCGCTCACAGCAGTGGGACAAGACTACCGAGAAAGCGGCAATTGCGTCTAACATGCTATGGTCTCAACGCCCTTACGAGGCAGTGATGAGTTTCACGCGCTCTAAGGCCGGCCCTAAGCGGCTAGGAAGATTGGCTGCAATTTGAGCGGTACCACCCACCCTACCGTACCACTTATGAGCGGCCATCCATCCTACAACCGCCAAAAAAGGAACTGCAGTGATCTTGAATAGGAATCCTACAATGATAAATAGAATCCCTATTAAAATACCACTAGATCGAGCACCTGTGATTTCATATCCGGTCAAAATCTTGGCTAATTGATCGAAGTGGGTAGCTCCAGTAGACCCATAGATCATGGAACAAATAGGGTGGGTAGGCCCAAGCACCACACAACACGTATAGACGCGAACCCCCTCATTATCGTACGTGCGATTCTCAGAGCATACGGCTTGCACAAAGACTCCTAAATCCATCCCAGCCCTTCCTTCCACCTCTCCTCCCTCCAATCCTCGATCAAACTTGCGTTCCCCAAGCGCTATGAAATGGGGGGTCTTTCCTACACCTATCGTATGTATCGGCTTGGCTTCATCCCAAACCAAGGAGGCATTATGGCGGACGCATGCGTGTAGGAAGGTCGACGACTACATAATCTAAAAGACTACGACTACAAGACAAACTAGAAGCGACTGGCTTCTATTCTCGTTGGGATTTGATATAGATGGGGAATCTATAGATTGTAGTAGTTTGCCAACCTCTCCAACTAACATATGATATAATTTCACTTCACGGAACGACCAAAAAAAAAGAGCTTCACTCGGTTGGCCTTCCTGTAGGGATTTTCCATGAACTTTATGACCAAATCCAAATAAGCAGGACCAATCATGGATGTTGAACACAATAGACAATTCATCAAACCCTAGCATGCTCCTATGAATTTAATGCGTGGATATAGAGATTAACGTTAATCCGTAGAGTCTGATTCGATCTTTCGCGTTTGAATATCAAAATTTAATTCAACCACGCGATTCGATTAAATCTGCGGAAATAAAAATTAGCAAAACTAATATCTTGATTTAATCAAATAAAAGAAAAACAAAAGGGGAAGAAAGCTTGTTCTTCAGATCAGATCTTCAGATCTGTATCCCAACGCTGCTCATATATGCTACTGGTGAGGATTCTACAGATCTGTGATGTGTAGGCCGTAGTCGAATTCCCTCATCTACCAAACACAGGCGCCGCCCCTGTCACTCTCTCCCTAGGGTTTCGAACTAATTTGAATGTTCTAAGTAGGCTAGGGTTTCAGAGAGAGAGAGTTGTCTATTTATAGACCTAGGGTTTTAACCATAATGGGCTTCTGGGCCATTTTTCAACATATTTAATTTGGGCCAGATTTGGAACCTAATGCAAATAATAAGGTGGGCCTATGAATTAATAAATTCTCATATCCACAACTCAGGACACAATTAATTAATTAATATTAATTCTTTTTCACCACAGAATTAATACTGACATACCCCTTTATTACCACATTGTGAGAACGAGCTGCATTTATCTAAGAATCCCCATATTTAAGATTACTCGACATTCATTAATTAATCGGAGTTTCTGACAAGCTCTATCTACAATTAATTAATATCTTATTTTCCTGAGCAGTACCACTCAAACCTTATCACTCGTGCTTGAACTTAATCAACCTACAGGACTTTGACACGATGAACATTATTGAGCTCCTCAGGGAATGCCCTCATCCTATTACTCGGATATGGTTACCCAAATCCAGTCTCAGGCTGTACTACACGAACTGCTGCTACCCAAGATGCGGATATATGAGCACGTTACTTAGGCTCTCCACCATGGAAAATCAAAGCAACAGTCCACCCGTGCATACCACTGAACCTTCGTTAGGGTTAGGACTCAATCAAGAACGAGATCTTGTATTCGTTGATGTCAGACAGACAAATACTTCTCAATAAGGTCCAATCAATTTGCCACCCTTGCGTACCAGCATATCAAGTAACCAAGACAGATTACTTCTTCCGACTATGTTGCAGCCATCCGGACAAACGTATGCTCAACATTGTCTCGGCTGTGATAATATTTATGTCTCACTAGGTCTAGTGATCATACTGTCTTCTGTGATCTACAACACGCCGTATGATCGTCCCTATCAGCGAGACAAGAGGATACCATTGTTACGTGCATGTAAGTTTTTTTAACAGATAGGAGAAAAGTCAATCGTATACTCATAGTAATAAATGCTTTCTGTATACAAAACCTAACAATCTCCCACTTATACTCAAAGCATTACAATCGCTATTACAGAGTATACAGTGCGTCTATCTACCCTAGCTATCACATTAACCACTGTCAGTGGTCGGCATCCTCCTCAGACCCAGCTCACGAATATGTCTTTCGTAAACCTTCTGCGGCATGCTCTTCGTAAATAGATCAGCTAGGTTGTCTCAAATGTCAATCTTCTTGATCAGCACATTGCCCCTCGATACGATATCTAGTATGATATGGTACTTTCTCTCTATGTGTTTGCTTGCCTTGTGAGTCTGTGGTTCCTTCGAGTTCGCCACTGCACCAGAGTTATCACAATAGATTGTGATGTTCTTCGGCATGCTCGGAATCACATCCAACTCTAAAAGATAGTTCCAGAGCCATACCCCTTCTTTCAAAGCTTCGGAGGCAGCGACATATTCCGCCTCCATGGTGGAGTCGGCAATGCATTTCTGCTTTGAGCTCCTCCAAGATACAGCCCCACCTCCCAAGGTAAACACATATCCTGAGGTCAATTTCTTCTCGTCCTAGTCCCCTTGGAAATCGAATCTGTATAACCCACAGGGCACAAATCCTCACTTTGATAACCCAGCCAGTAATTCCTAGTTCTCTTCAAATACTTGAGGATATGCTTACCGCAGTCCAGTGCGCCTGTCAAGGGTTAGACTAATATCTCGCTACCATGCCAACGACATAACAGATATCTGGCCTGGTACACAATATTGCATACATGAGGCTACCCACCGCAGAGGCGTATGGTACAAGTCTCATCTCATATTTCTCCCACTGTGTCTCAGGACACTACCCTTTAGAAAGATGAACACCATGTCTGAAAGGTAGCAAGCCTTTCTTGGTGAGTTGCATGCTGAACCAGGCTATCACCACATAGGATGCTTGTGATAAGCTTAATATCCTTCTCTTACGATCCCGTAAGACCTTAATCCCAAGGATGTACACATCTTCTCCCAAATGCTTCATTTGGAACTGTTCGGATAACCAACTCTTGATTTCCGACATCACTCCCTCGTTGTTTCCTAATAGGAGTATGTCGTCCACATATAGTGCAAGGAAAACCATGCTCCCAATGACACAAAGTCGGTACACACAACTATCGTTCTCCAACTGTGAAAATCCATAGGATTTAATCACATTGTTGAAACGCAAGTTCCACGACCTCCAAGCTTACTTAAGCCAATATAAGGACTTCTTAAGCTTCCAGACAAGATGTTCTTTGCCCTTGTGTATGTAACACTCAGGTAGCTGCATATAGATGTCCCTACCTTCTTCAAGGTAACTTTTTAGAAAAGCGGTTTTCACATCCATCTGCCAAATCTCGAGGTCCATATGCGCAGCTATGGCAAGGAGTATCTGGATGGATTTGAGCATGGCTATGGGTGAAAAGGTTTTGTCATAGTCTATGCCCCCTTTCTGACTATAACCCTTTGCCACCAGCCTAGCTTTAAAAGTCGTAATTTCTCCATCCGCTCCTTTCTTTCTCTTGTATACCCACTTGCACCCTATGGCTCTAAAGCCATCCGGCAGCTCAGCTTTCTTGTATACATCCATAGCAGTTATGGATTCAATCTCAGAATCCATGGCGACATGCCATTTTTCAACATCCTTGTCCTACACTACCTCTTCGTAAGTCAGCAGGTCAGAGTCCTCATGTCCGTCTTCTAGGCTGAAGTCTGAAGACTCACCCACGAACATATACCTTTCCGGCAGGAAAATAACTCCCCAACTGCGACGAGGCATCGGTGCTATGTCAGCAGTAGGTGCAGTAACTTGTGGTTCTGCACTTTGCACTGAAGAACACGCGTGTGGTGTTGAACCTCTCACAGGTGCACTCACATTTTCACGTTCCCCTTCCCTTGGATTTGCATTCTCATTTTTGATTTCTTGAAGAACGATATCACTCATTGACTTGTGGTTTCTCACATACTCGTCCTCCAAGAAT
This sequence comes from Plectranthus barbatus, assembly GCA_026898455.1. NCBI lineage: Eukaryota > Viridiplantae > Streptophyta > Magnoliopsida > Lamiales > Lamiaceae > Plectranthus > Plectranthus barbatus. The sequence goes on along the minus strand of JAPKLW010000126.1, from coordinate 101,832 downwards.
CTAGCATTGGTGTTAACAATGATTCTCTGACTCTTAGGATAGTAAAAGTAACCACCTTTCGTTTGCCTGGGATAACATTACTTTGGACCTGCTTTCTAACTTATCAGGTTCCTTCGTCAGCACGTGTGTCGGAAAACCCCATACTATGAACTTGCACAAACTCGGTTTGCGACCAAGGAATAGCTCAGCAAGTGTCTTAGGAACTGATTTGTAAGGCATCACATTCAATATGTAAGCCGTTGTTTCCAATGTGTATCCCCAAAACAAAATGGGTAAGCTTGCATAGCTCATCATTGATCTTACCATCTCTAAAAGAGTTCTATTTCTTCTTTCAGCTACACTGTTTTGCTGGGGAGTGCCTGGTGCAGTCCACTGGGATGTAATCCCATGATCTGACAAATACTGCAGGAACTCGTTACTGAGGTATTTGCCACCGTGGTCAGATCGCAGTGACTTGATAGTTTTCCCGACCTTCTTTTCTACCTTGGCCTTGAACTCTTTGAATTTCTCAAAGCATTCAGACTTATAGCAAATCTGGTAAATGTATCCGTATCTTGAGTAGTCGTCAATGAAAGTGACGAAGTTCTCGTAACCTCCACGAGCCTGTGTGGACATGGGCCCACATAAGTCAGAATTGATCAGTTTGAACACTTCCTCTGCTCGAGACTGACTAGCCTTAAAAGGCCTAGTTGACATCTTGCCATCGATGAAGGATTTGCAAACTTGATAAGGTACAGGCCGAACAAAGTCTAATGTACCGTCATCTGCAAGCCGCTGAATCCGCTTCTAGCTGATATGACCGAGTCTCAAGTGCCAGAGATATGTAAGATCCTCATCAGAAGAAGTAAGTTTTCTCTTTCTAGGATTATCAATTTCGGATGAGTTACATGCAAAACTTGCGAAAGACTTATGATTACAGTTAATAACATAGAGAGAGTTATTCAGCATCCCACAACACATAACACCGTTATTACCAATGATAGAAACACCACTATCAAAGTCAGTCCATCAACATAAAGTTTGGAAACGGAAATAAGGTTTTGCCAAAATTCCGGCATGTACAAAACATCTCTCAAAGTCAAAACAAAATCATCAAAGTACAAGGTGAAATCTCCAATGGCAGCTGCACTCACTTGTGTTGCGTTCCCCATCAAGATGGTAACCTCATCATTCTTCAGCACTTTCCTCGGTGTGAACCCCTGCAAAATGTAACAAACATGATCAGTAGCTCCAGTATCCACTACCCACGAATGAGTAGAAAATGATGCTAAACATGTTTCCGTTACAAATGCAAATGACGTACATTGTCCCTTGCTTCCGCATGCGTTCTTGCTTGAAGTGACACCAGCCCTCTTCATCTCATTAGACCTCCTTTCACGTCTACTGCAATCAATCAAATTTTCATGCCCAGTATAAACCACATCTTTCAATGTGTTTAGTCTGTGCACAAAATCTGATAACTCAGAATCCCATGAAGGTACGATAGACTGTTCTGATAGGAGATCAGTAAGCAACTCTTTAAAAGTATACTCACTTCTCTTAGCTACATCCTTCTTAAAGTCATAGAATGAAAGCGGTAATGAGTTCAGGATTATATCGATCTTAGCCCGATCACTGATACATCCACCTCTACGTGTGAACTGATTCATGGTTTTATCCATCCCATCACATGTAATGTCACCGAACTACCATCAGCCATTCTCTTGCAGACAAGGTCTTTCACGAGATCACAGCTAACAGTTCGTTCCACTTCGCCATACATAGCCACTAAGTCAGTCCACATCGCAACAGAGCTACAATAGCCCATGTACTTGAGCTTTAATTCTCTAGACAGGTTATCCAAGATTAACTTGTAAGTAAAATCTTCATATGCCACCCATCTGTCATAGAATTCCTTCTCACGTCTAGAGACTTCATGGTAACGTGGGGCAAGTCGCTTCATAGTAAGAATGAACATGTGTTGCCTTGTATGGAGGATATACTCAATGCAATATCTCCACTCAGGAAAGTTCAGACCAGTTAAGGGGTTGAGAGCAAGAATATGATCAACAGTAGACATAGACATATCTGAAACAATAAAGAATCTTAAATAAGAACATACATGCAGAACTTCAAAAACAAATGCATTGAAAACCTTTTGATAAATCAAATACAAATGTTTTCCACTAATAGCCCAAGAGTTCCCACCGCAAGCTACACTCGTAGACGTTTACGATGTCACCCTCAACCAGAACTGCGGGTTTTAAGCCCCAATTCTTTAATTTCATACCATGTCAGGAACCTTTAGACACTTGAAATTAATAATTAGTGATAAAACTTAGACCAAGCCATCTTTCAAGAACAGGGAAGCAGCAACTGCATTATATCCTCAGATGCGTCTAAGCGATTAACCATAACTCTAACTCCAGTCAAAAGAGACAGTTTAGCATGGCACGTAACCATAACGCACAGCCCTTAAAGCTTTTGTTACATAAAATTTAAATCAATCTTAGACTACTTATGAAAGATATCTACGCAAGCTACACTCGTAGATATTTACGCAAAACCCTCCCACTATTTACATGATTTAAATTGTTTGTCTAGAAATCCCAATAACTGCAACCCATGCACCTCCGAGAATCAGCAAGCTACGCTCGTAGACATTTACTAAGACGAGAGATGCACTTACAGCCTAGGGCCGCTTTGTGGAGGTCTGTTGATTTTTTTAAAAAAAATCCGCTTAGTATTTTTATTCAAAAGGTTTCTTAAATGCGCACACAGATAATTTCATTGTCATTATATTTTTCAAATTTTTGCATGTAATTAAACAAGCCCAAAAATTCCCAAAATATAATCCAACAAGAAAGTAATCACATAAGAATGCTTGTAAAGTTGTAAATAATAAAAGCAGTAAATCATGATTTTCCTATTATCTACACATGCTTATTGCGCAATTAATAAATCACATATCATACGAGGACAATTAAGACAAACAAAAATTCCCCGTGGCCCCACAAAATAAGAAAATAAATCCTATCTAATAAATTTGAAAAAATTAAATCTTTTGGATAGCTCCAAATCTTTTTCAAATCTTCAGGGCCTTGAAATCTTCAACCACCAAATCTTTTGGCATCTAGGCTTTTGTGATTTGAAAATTGGTCCCACAATTCAACTGCAAACCCTAGGATTTACATCGAATTGGACCAGCCGTCAAAACACAAACTACTGCCGCAGGGGTAGCAACCACCGCCAGTGCCGCTGCCCGCTGCCGCGGCCCGCTGCCATCGTCGCCTGCCCGCAGCCACACACGCGTGCAGGCTGCGGCAATCGCATGCGCGTCGCCCGCCGTCACTGATCTATCATGACCGCATGCGCGCGGCCGCCTGCCGCTGCCGTGCACGTCACCCTCATCCCGCCAGTCTTCGTCCCGTCCCGTCCAGTTTACAGATTTGAAATAAAATTACATAGTCTAAACTATTATAATTTTTTCCTATCAAATCTAATCACGGATTTTCTCGTGATTTTACAAAATAGATTTAATCCAAACACGGATAAACCACCGCGGATTAAATCAGTCGGATTGCCACGAGGAACAAAAACCATCCACAACAAATAAAATTCAGACATGCATAATGAATAAATTGTATTCAACAGAGCCATGAATCAGGAACCTAACTCTGATACCAATTGTTTGGATTTTCCGTGAACTGAATCACCAAATCCAAATAAGCAGGACCAATCATGGATGTTCAATACAATAGAGAATTCATCAAACCTTAGCATGCTCCTATGAAATTAATGTGTGGATATAGAGATTACCATTAATTTGTAGAGTCTAATCCGGTCTTTTGCGATTGAATATCCAACTTTAACTCAACCACGCGATTCGATTAAGTCTGCAAAAATAGAAATTACCAAAAACCAATTTCTTGATTTAATCGAATAAAAGAAAAACAAAAGGGGAAGAAAGCTTGTTCTCTAGATTAGATCTTCAGATTTGCATCCCAATGCTGCTCAGATCTGCTACTGGTGAGGATTCCACAGATCTGTGATGTGTAGGCCGGAGTTGAAATCCCTCGTCTCCCAAACACACAGGCGCCGCCCCCTGTCTCTCTCTCCCTAGGGTTTCAAACTGATTTGAATGTTCTTAGGTGGCAAGGGTTTCAAAGAGAGAGTTTTCTATTTATAGACCTAGGGTTTTAACCCTAATGGCTACTGAGCCTTTTTTCAGCATATTTAATTTGGGCCAGACTTGGGACCTAATGCAAATAATAAAGTGGGCATATGAATTAATTAATTCCCATGTCCACAACCTAGGACACAATTAAATAATATTAATTGGAGCGTCTGACAAGCTCTATCTACAATTACTTAATATCTTATTTTCCTGAGCAGTACCACTTAAACCTTATCACTCGTGCCTGAACTTAATCAGCCTACAGGACTTTGGCACGATGAACATTTTTGAGCTCCTCAGGGAATGCCCTCATCCTATTACTCGGAAATGGTTACCTAACTCCAGTCTCAGGCTGTACTACATGAACTGCTGCTAACCAAGATGCGGATATACGAGCACGTTACTTAGGCTCTCCACCATGGCAAATCAAAGCAATTGTCAACCTGTGCATACCCCTGAACCTTCGTTAGGGTTTAAACTAAATCAAGAACGAGATCTTGTATTCGCTGATGTCAGACAGACAAATATATCTCAATGTGGTCAGATCAATATGCCACCCTTGCGTACCAGCTTATCAAGTAAGCAAGACAGATTACTTCTTCCGACTATGCTGCAGCCATCCGGACAGACGTATCCTCAATGATATCTTGGATGTGATAATATTTATGTCTAACTAGGTCAAGTGATCATACTTTCTTCTGCGATCTACAACACGCAGTATGATCGTCCCTATCGATGAGACAGAAAGATACCATTGTTACGTGCATGTAAGTTTTTTTAACCGATAGGAAAAAAGTCAATCGTATACTCATTGTAATAAATGCTTTCTGTATACAAAACCTAACACTTCCTACGCTGACAAGTGCCTCTTTTCTTTTCTCTAAAGTCTACAGACGTAGGAGAGACAGGATTCCAACCTACGTAGAAAAACTTCAACAGATTTACAATCTGTCACTTTTGACCACTCGGCCACTCTCCCCTTCCCCGGCCGAGGCCCCCCTCAATGGGTTCTAATTTGTTGAAGGGGGCGGCGCTCTAAATCAATCAAAAAGCTTATTGATTTAATTGAAGGGAACTTAAATTATTAGCTTAGCTAGCGTTCTGGGAGAATCTAGTCATTTAGTCAGTTCATAACAATTTATGTAAAGCAAGGGCTAAATCTTCTACAAGAGCTTCCCCCTCATGTAGTCGTCGGCCTTCCCTAGCCCCCCTTCGTCCTGGGTCGCGCCTCACCGTAGGCACTGAATGAAATGAGTGGAGATCTTCCTTCCCCCTTGCAAATTACCAAGAACTTAGTTGCCACTAGTGGAGTGGCGAAGAAAGACCATCCCACCCAAAAACAACTCGGAGCCTAAAGTAAAGAGAAGAGAGAAGAAAATTCAGTCTACAAGAAGCTGACAGAGCTTTAGCCAATGGGCCACATCCATCTATCCTACCTAAACAGTAAGGTAAGCCTTTTATTGTTCGTTCTTCGAATGACACTAGTGGAACTAATTCCTTCCGGCTAATGAATATAGTACTCCAGTCTTCCCAGTGAATCCTTCAACTCCTTAAGAATTGAATGAACCAAGTTCACCTATACGAGTTAATCCGCACTTTTATAAGAATTCATTTTTCACCGATGACATAAATCATTGGTTAGATTTAAATTCCAAAATTTTATTAGGATGCTATTCCCATGTAATTTTTCAATTTTTTCAAAATTAAATCTATAAAATAAAACGAGGAACACGAAGAACACGAAGAACAAAGGATGGCACGACGCATTGTGGTGGGGCATGATGGCGCCGGCACAGGGGCTGTGTATGGTGGATGTGAGGCTACAAGAGCACGCTCATGGTAGACGCAGCAGCCGGCGCGATGGCGTCCGACCGAACCCTAGGTACCGCACGGCCGCACGGAGCATGTAGCAGACCACGACCTTGTGCAGCATGGTGGCGTCGTGCGGGCACAGCGGTAGCGGTGAGGGCCGGGAAAGAGCGGGGTAGGCACGGGTGGTGGATGGGAATGACGGGCGGCGCGCAGCACGGCGGAACCTTAGGTTCCGTGCTTGCGCGCGTCGGCTGCATTTCTGCACAAACAGCGGCAGTTGATCCCTTGCTTGTCGGTTGGCGACGATAGTGGTGAGGCACGAATCTTGGAATGGACGAGGACGGTGATGGGGGCGGTTGCGGTGGTGGCAGCATGGCTGCGTGCCATGCAAACCTGAGCGTTGGCGCCTGTAGCCCTACACGCACACCCGGGCTTCTCCCGTGTGCATTTTTTCGGCGAGCAACATCCTTGGAACAGAGAAAAAGTTAGTAACCGGTGTGGGTGATTGCCTGCGTTGGGCTGAGGGCAGCGGTAGGCGACTGGATGACGACTAAAGGAGAAAGGAATGCGGGCTGCAACCCATGCGGTGATGCGCTTGGGTGCTGCTTGATTTTGATGGCTCTCCGACAGCGGCGGGTCGCCGATAATGGTGGTTTGTCGGTGGTGGCCCATTGGGCCAAGTTCTTACGGGCTAATGGCTTGCAATGTGTGCACGAGCCCACAATGCGTTGACAGGCCCAGTTGTTCAATTTTTCTGATGGATTAATTCTTGGAGGCCCAATTTTAGAAAAATAAATCAGATCTCTGTCAATGTAGTGGGAGCCCAGTCGAAGATCTGTAAAATACATCCAAAGGTGTAATAGATAGGATTTATTTTTAAATTTGTATCATGAGGCCACGTGGACATTTTCATTTGCTTTATTATCTGTTCTCGCATGATATATGTGCTTTATTTAATTGTGCATCATCCAAGCATGTTGTAGATAATAGGAGCACATTTAATGCTTTTATTTACAACTTTAAAGCATGCTTAATTGATTTATTTTATGTAACTAAATTATAACTATAAATTCGGGGTTCATGCTTTCCATGATAGAATTTTAGTAATATTATAATTTATGGCTACATTAAATAATTTGTGCAATTGAACCATATGAAGTTAAAATTACTAAGTTATTATTTTATAATAATAAGACCTCTACAAAGCGATCCCTTATTGGAAGTGGGTAATTTATTAGGTAAACGTCTACATGTGTAGCTAACTTAATTTATTATTCATAAGTTCTAATAGATGGGATTTCTTCAAGACAAACATTTAATTCATGTGAGAAGCGGGAGCTCATGCCTAAACGTCTACATGTGTAGCTTGCGTATGAATTTTTAAAAGCTCTCTAGGGATTGAATTGAATGAGACAACTTTATTCTCTATCAGGGTGTGTCCTAGTAGATCTTTAAATGGGAGAGTTTGCTATGGTGGTATGCTAGCTTAGATATTGTCTAGGGAATAACTCATTTGTGATGTCCCTACTCAGTAGGATATTATGGTCTTAGTTAGTCTCCGATTATTAATTCCATTTGTCTAAGAACCCTTACATGGATTTGAATTAAAGGACATCAATTGAGAGATGCAGTCTGGTCAAGTGTTTTGTTGTAAACGCCCACGTGAATAGCTTGCAATAGTAATACTTAAAATTGGAGGAAACATTAATATTTTTTTATCATAAGGTTTCAATATTTATTTGTTACAATTGTTTGCGATTATGTTTTAATTTCTGCTTTAATTTATTGTTTTCATAAATGTCTTTACCAAATGTGATCAATATCTTAGCACAAAACTAGTTAATTGGTCCTAATTATAAAGAATGGAAACGCAATTAAGATTGCATCCTTGTTGCAGAGGAACACAAGTTTGTTCTTGATAAGCCTCATCCGGAAACTCCCACTGCTGCATCGACTGATTTGGAAAAGAGCTACTATGACAAGTGGATCGAGTCAGACAATATAGTGAAATGCTTTATGATTACTATGATCTTCAAGGTCCTTGCACAAGAACATCATTCATATGAGAATGCTAGTGACATCATGGACAACCTCACAGCGACCTATGGTGAATCGGACCAAGCTATCAGATTCTATCTCATGAGGGAAATCGTGGGAAAGAAGAAGTCTGATGGTAGCTCGGTCAGAGAGCATGTGGTCAGCATGACTCATCTTATGGGTGAGCTCACGTTGCACGGAGGTGATATCGATGCGGAAGCATAGGTTAATATCATTCTCAACTCTCTGCCGAAGTCTTTTGAGAACTTTAGACTGAATGTTGTCACAGAAATGAAGGAGTACACTCTTAATGAGTTACTCAATGACTTGATGGTAGCGGAATCAGTGATGCTTCTAGAAAAGGTTGCTTTGGCCACTTCTGGACACCATTTTGTTGCATTGGCTGGCAAGAAGCATAAAAGAATTTTTAAAAAGAAAGTCAAGGGTAAAACTTCTATGAAGAAGTCGAAAAGGACACCGGGCGTGCATGCGAAAAAGGACAAGTGTTTCAGATGCGGCAAGGCTGGTCACTGGAAGAAAGATTGTCAAGTCAGGAAGACTGGACAAGGTGCATCATGTGCATTTATAACGGACACATGTTTAGCATTAGTTTCTACCTATTTGTGGGTAGTTCAGGCCGATAAGGCAGCTGAAGCATGACGAGGTTAACATCTCAATGGGTAGCGGAGAGCGACTCTCAGCAGTAGCCATTGGAGATTTTACTTTACGATTTGAGAGAAATGTTTTGATTTTTAGAGATCTTTTATATGTGTCAGTGTTTCGGCAGAACTTAATTTAAGTTTCCAAGTTATTTAATGATGGATTTACAGTTATTTTTAATAGTGGAGATTCTATCATTGGGAATAATGGTGTTATCTATCATGGCAAACTGATTGACGCTCTCTATATCATTAATTGTATGCATAAATCTTCTGTGAATTATGCGAACTTATCCAATAATAATAATCATCATCATTTAAAGAGAAAGTTTTCTTCTGATGAGGATCAAACATATCTTTGGCACTTGAGACTAGGTCACATCAATCTAAAGAGGATCATAACACTAGCAAGTGATGGGCTCTTGGAATCTTTCGAAGTGGTGCCGCATCAAGTCTGTGAATCATGTATAGAAGGAAAGATGACGACCAGGCCTTTTAAGGCAAGTCAGTCTCGAGCAGAGAATGTGTTGGAGTTGATCCACTCTGACTTATGTGGACCGATGTCCATGGAAGCTCGTGAAAGTTATGAGTACTTCGTCACGTTCATTCACGATTACTCAATATTTGTATACGTCTATTTGCTTCGCTACAAGTCTGAATGTTTTGAGAAATTCAAAGACTTCAGGACTGAAGTAGAAAAGAAGCTCGGCAAGATAATCAAGACACTACGATCAAATCGTGGTGGGGAATACCTCAGTAACGAGTTCTTGCAGTACCTGTCAGTTAACGGGATTATGTCCCAGTGGACTGCACCAGGAACCCTTAACAAAAGGGTGTAGCGGAAAGAAGAAATAAGACTCATTTGGAAATGGTTAGGTCCATGATGAGTTATGCAAGCTTACCAATTTTGTTTCGGGATTATGCCTTGGAGATAGCGCCCTATTTGCTTAACTTCGTAACTTCTAAATTAGTTCCTAAAATGCCTCTGAAAATTTGGTATGGGCGAAAGCAAAGTTTAACCAGAATGAGGGTTTGGGGTTTTCCAACATTTGTGATGACAAAGGAACTGGATAAGTTAGAAAGCAGGTATAAACTGAAGTTGTTTGTAGGATATCCCAGGCAAACGAAAGGTGGTTACTTTTATTATCCTAAGAATCAGAAAGTGGTTGTCAGTACCAACACAAGATTCTTGGAGGTTGAATATGTAAGAAGCCAAATATCCAAGAGTAAAATTATTCTCCATGAACTTGGAGATAATGAAGAAATTCCATTAGGAAAACCCAGTGTATTGTGAGGGAATACCAACACTGCCATCAATGCAAGGTATGAGACCAAGGAGTACTGTGCCATCTACTGACACGACTCAGATGCCTCATCATAGAGGGAGGGTTGTTCGGCAACCAGTAAGGTACATGTTCGTGGGAGAGTCTTCTAACTTGATCCCAAAAAGCGGACTAGATGATACCGACCCATGGACGTATGACGAGACAAAATCTAATAAAGATGCGAACAAATGTCAGATCACCAAGGATTCGGAGATAGAATCGATAATGGCTATGGATGTATACCAAAAAACAGATTTTCCTGATGACTATTGAGCCATAAGGTGCAAATGGGTGTACAAAAGAAAGTAAGGAGCAAATGGTGAAATTATAGCTTTCAAAGCAAGGTTGGTGGCAAAAGGTTATAGTCAGAAAGAATGTGTAGACTATGATGAGACCTTCTCACTAGTAGCCATGCTTAAGTGCATTAGAATACTCCTAACCATAGTAGATGGATGTCAAAACCGTGTTTCTGAACGGGTACCATGAAGAAGTTCTAGACATCTATATGCAACAGCTAGAAGGATATGTGCGGAAGAGCAAAGAGCATTTGGTCTGGAAGCTCAAGAAGTCGTTGTATGGACTCAAGCAAGATTCACGGTCATGGAATCTACATTTTGATGAAGTGATTAAATCTTATGGATTTTCACAATGTTTAAATGAGAGTTGTGTGTACCGTCTATGTGTCAGCGGAAGCGTAGTGTTTCTTGCTTTTTATGTAGATGTTATTCTCCTAATTCGCGATAAGGTGGAGGTATTGTCGGGCATAAATGGGTGGTTATCCGAGCAGTTTCATATGAAGGTCCTTGGGGGGCAGATACATCCTAGGGGTAAAAGTATTGCGGGAGCGCAAGAAATTGATCTGGGCCTTGTCCCAAACTTTATATGTGGATACAGTGATTGCCCGTTTTAGCATGCAAACTGCCAAGAAAGATTTGTTACCCTTAAGAAATGGCGTACATCTTTCCAAGGATCAGTGTTCGGTGACACAAAAGGAGAAAGATGAGATGAGCAACGTGCTGTATTGATAGAGACCAAGTAGCAGTTGTGAGAGACGATTCAGTCTACATTCCGAGTGGGCCGAATGATTAGAGCTCGAGCAAGGACTTTGAGGGCTAGATTGAGCTTATTGATTAAAAATATTTGGGCTGTAATTGTTTCCAAGGAATCGATGTTGATTGAAGAGTTAAATGAAGGCCTAAAAATTATTAATTTAATTGTGTAGTGATTGGGCTTAGTTTAATTTTATTCCTTTATGTTTAGGCCTTGCTTTATTAATTTTCAAATTTTTAAGTTAATTTTCAAAATTATACTTCCTTATTAGTTTAGGTCTTGAGTTGCCTATATATAGGCCTTGTATGGAACAATTTTGATTCAGTTTTCAGTTTAATAAAATTTGTGAGGTTTTCTCCTTTATTTCTGAAAGCTCAAACTTTCGAAAATTCTATTCATCCACAAGATTTTGATTTCGACTAATCAATCAAACAGTCATATCCATTGGTGGTGTCTTCGCGTATATCCTTCGTTGTTGGATCAATTCACTTCTTGGGTCGTAGGAGATTTATTCTGGACTACGGTACTTGAAGGTTTTCGAATCCAAAGGCGTTGGATCCTTCCATCGTTCAATTCAGTTCAGGTTCAGTTTTCTTTCGCGTCCTGTCTAAGTTGAGTCATTCGAGTTCTTGGGCTACGATCTAAACCTTCTAGTGAGGATCATATCATTTTGGTATCAATATCCACGTCGTACCCTTCCTTTTCCTTTACTTCAATTCTCGTGTCTATTAGTGTTAAAAAAATCGAGTCTTGCTTATTTAGGGTTATGTCCTTTGTTCTATTTCATGAGTTCATTTTTGTGTCCTTCTTATTGTGTCGTGTGTCTGCCTTCTGATTCATAGGGTCGAAATTTTGGGAGTGTTAGGGTTTTGAAATTTTGAGTTTCCTTGTGTGTCAAGAATTGAATTATCTTTCTCACCATATTAGATTAAGTCAAATCTTTCCTTATACCTTTTTACCTTATTCATACCTTCCTTCCTTGGTGGCCATATTATTTCCTTCTTGATTGAATTACCAAACAATTTGGTAATTACTTTATAAAAAAAAGGGGCAAAAAAAAAAAAGAAAAATTTGAACAAAATATAAAATATAGAGTTCGAAGAGAAAAAAAAATTTCGTAAAAAAAATAAAAAAGTGTTGGGAAAATAAAAAAATATGGGGAGTAAAATTAAATAAAAAATCCCTAATTTTTTTTTATTTCTACTAGTGCCTTTTTGTCTTTTTCGTCGTTAAACTCCATTTTTAAAGTAACTTTTGTGTCCGGTGTCCGTATTTGACTTAATTGTGCTTTTCAAAAATGTCTCAACGAGCACTTCAAGATTCACTACTTTGTTGTGACATGAGGTGCTTTTTGGCAAAATTTCTCTGTTTTCGAGTAGTTATTGCCCTCTGAAAGTTTTTCCGAAAAAAAATTTCGTTCGTTTTTGGTCGTTTACCTTCCTAGAGTCATCTAAAGTCTTCCCGTCCTGTTGGTTCGTCAAATTGAAGTTCTTGGAATTTTATAAGAATTTTAGAGTTTTTTTGGAAAGGAGAAAGAGTGGTAAAAGGCAAGAGTGGGTGAGATTAATAGAGAGACTGAAAAAGTCATTCATACTACGAGCGATACACGAGTGTGAGTGTTTGACATAACTGAGTGATACATGAGTGTACGTGAGGTGGTGAGGTCCTTCTTTTATCTTTCTATCTAAGCTTTCGTGCAGGTATTTCTAAAAGTAGTGGTTTTGAGGAGTTGGAAGGAGATGAGATTGTTGGACACAAGTCTAGTATTTGATGGAGACCATGAACTCCGAGTTAACTAGGTTACTGAAGAGTGAGATGAATGTCATGCATCAATGAATGGATGACCTCGAGATCTCTGTGACAGAAAAAGCTCCGCGGGATTCAGCTCGTAGTCATAAGAGTACTGGGAAAGGAGGACGTGGCAAAGGCTCGTATAGGAGACAGAATCCTTAGTATGAGGAGGATGCCGTAGACTATACCGATGAAGATTCATATGATAATAATCTGGAGACAATCAAGATGAACATCCTGTCTTTTCAGGGAAAGAATGACCCCGAGTTATATCTGGAGTGGGAGTGAAAGGTGGAGATGATGTTCGACTGCCACAACTACTCTGAATTGAAGAAAGTAAAGATAGCTGCAGTAGAGTTCTCGGATTACGCTCTCGTGTGGTGGGATCAATTGGTCACTAGTAGGAGGAGGAATAGGGAGAGGCCTATAAAGACGCTATGAGGAGGCGCTTTGTGCCGAATCATTACTACCGAGAGTTGTATAACAAGCTGCAGGGTTTGAGGTAGGGTATCCGGAGTGTAGATGAGTACTATAAAGAGATGGAAGTAGCTATGATCCAAGCCAATGTAGCAGAGCATAGAGAGGCGACGATGGCTAGGTTCCTGGCTGGACTAAATTGGGATATTCGGAATACGGTGGAGCTGCAGCATAATGTCGAGCTGGAAGACATGGCCAGCATGGCCATCAAGATTGAGGGATAGCTCAAGAGGAGGGGCTATGGCAGTAATACGAGGCAGAATCCCACAGGCTAGAGAGAATACCACACTGGAACTGGTTCAACACCTAAGCGAGCTCCATGGAAGAAGGAGGAGGAGCAACCTCGAGGGGAGAAGAAGTTGTTTGTGAAGCCCAGGTCAGATTCCACAGCTCAAGGTAAATCTGTTACCACTAACTTTCGTAATAGAAATTGCAAGTGTTATAAGTGTCAGGGTTTTTGGCATATTGCTAACGATTGCCCAAATCAAAGAGTCATGATGATTCGAGATGATGAGATTGTGACTGATGAAGAGACTGACCTGGAGATGCCTGATTTGGATGATCCTGATGAAGATGAAGAAGAGATTGAGGCGCTTGCAGCACTGAATTTTGTGATGAGAAGGGCTTTGAATGCACAGCCTGCAGACCGAGATGTGGAGCAGAAGGAGAACATTTTCCATACATGTTGTCATATCAACGATAAAGTCTGCAGTATGATTATAGATGGAGGCAGTTGCACCAATGTGGCGAGCCAGTCAATAGTGCAGAAATTACGGTTACAAGTGATGAGCCACCCTAGGCCATACAAGTTACAGTGGTTGAATGATAGTGGCGTCATCAAAGTGGTGAAGCAAGTCAAGGTGTCATTTCGCATAGGGAGACATGAAGATGAGGTGTTGTGTGATGCGATTCCCATAAAGGCAAGTCACATACTTTTGGGGCGTCCGTGGTAGTTCGATAAGCGTGTGAAGCAAGATGGCTTTACGAACAAGTATTCCTTCGACTACAAGTAGAAAAAGATCTCACTTGTTCCTCTGACCCCTAAACAAGTCCATGAGGATCAAGTCCAGTTGTAGAAGGAGTCGAGCCAAGAGGTTCAGCCACGAGAAAATAAGGAGAAAGGGGTGCAACAGTCCTTTCTAGCTAGGGTTGTGGATCTAAAGTGGGAGGTTCAGGAGGAGAAAGCAATGGTGTTGTTGATCTACAAGGAGAACATGGTTTTAACTAACATTCCTGATTCTCTACCCCCTTCTATTTCCTCTCTTTTGCAGGACTTTGAGGATGTTTTTCCAGATGATATGGGAGTAGGGCTGCCACCCATTTCGTGGGATTGAGCATCAGATTAATTTCGTGCCTGGAACAACCCTACCGAATATACCACCTTACCAAACCAGTCCGGAGGAGATGAATGAATTGGAGAGGCAGATTGGAGAGTTGCTGGCTAAGGGGCACGTGAGGAAGAGTTTGAGTCCTTGTGTCGTTCCAGTTTTGCTTGTGCCCAAGAAGGATTCGACCATGAGGATGTGCTGCAACTGTCGTGCTATCAACAACATTAAGGTTAAGTATCGCCATCCTATCCCTCGTTTAGATGACATGTTAGATGAGTTGCATGGTGCTTGTGTGTTTTCTAAGATAGACTTGCGAAGTGGTTACCATCAGATTAGGGTTAAGGAGGAAGATGAGTGGAAAACTGCTTTTAAAACTAAACTTGGGTTGTATGAGTTGTTAGTCATGCCTTTTGGTTTAACCAATGCTCCTAGTACTTTTATGAGTCTTTTGAACCATGTTTTGAGAGCTTTTATTGGCAGATTTGTAGTGGTTTATTTTGATGACATTCTGATTTATAGTAGGAGTCATGATGATCACATTGAGCATTTGAGGTCTATTTTGGATGTACTTCGCAGGGAAGAGATTGTTTGCTAACATGAAAAAGTGCATCTTTTGCACAGATATGTTGGTGTTTCTTGGTTTCGTTATTAGTGCAAGAAGACGGTGGAGTTCCGATGGGGAGAAGAGCAAGCGAAGGCTTTTGAGTTGCTGAAGTATAAGTTGACACATGCCCCGGTACTATCTCTTCCTAACTTTTCTAAGACATTTGAGATTGAATGTGATGCTTCTGGAGTTAGTATTGGTGCAGTTTTGATGCAAGAGAAGAGGCCCGTGGCATACTTCAACGAGAAGTTGAATGGAGCGACATTGAACTACCCTACTTATGATAAGGAGCTGTATGCCTTGGTGAGAGCCTTAAAAATGTGGCAGCATTATTTGTGGGCTAAAGAGTTCATTTTCACATCGATCATGGGTCACTGAAGCATATGAAGGGGCAGCACAAGCTGAATAAGAGACATGCAAGATGGATGGAGTTTGTAGAGACCTTTCCTTATGTCATCAAATACAAGCAAGGTAAGGAAAACGTGGTGGTTGATGCATTGTCTCGGAGTTATGCCTTAATCTCTACTTTAGATGCTAAGTTACTTGGATTTGAGTGCATTAAGGGTTTGTATGCTTCTGATGAAGATTTTGGTGATATTTATGTTGCATGTGAGACATCTGCTAGTGGTGAATACTTTAGGCATGATGGATTTTTGTTTAGGAAAAATAAGTTGTGCATTCTTAGGTGTTCTCTACATGAATTATTACTGCTAGAATCACATGGTGGTGGTTTGATGGGTCATTTTTGTATTGCTAAGACTTTGGCTGTGTTGCATGAGCATTTCTTTTGGCCGAGCAAGAAACGAGATGTTGAGAGGATCTGTGGTAGATATATTACTTGTAAACAGACTAAGTCTAGATCTAGTTCTCATGGCTTGTATATACCCCTTTGCCTATCCCTACTGAACCTTGGGTTGATATTTCTATGGATTTTGTGCTAGGTTTGCCTCGTACTGTGTGTAGTAGTGATTCTATATTTGTTGTTGTTGATAGGTTTTCAAAGATGGCTCATTTTATTCCTTGTCATAAGTCTGATGATGCATCCCATGTTGCTGCTTTGTTCTTTAGAGAAGTTGTTAGATTGCATGGTATTCCTAGGACAATTGTTTCTAATAGAGATTCTAAGTTTTTGAGCTACTTTTGGAAGACTTCGTGGTGTGAGTTAGGAACTAAATTATTGTTTTCTACTACTTGTCATCCACAAACTGATGGTCAAACTGAAGTAGTAAATAGGACTTTATCTACATTGTTGAGAGTTTTACACATCTAAATTTTAGTACGACATTTCACCCACAACCTGATTGGTCAATTTGAAAGGACTATCCAAACCCTCGAAGACATGCTATAAACATTTGTCTTGGACCAAAGAAGGAATTAAGAGCCGATTTTACCTCTAATTGAGTTCGCTTATAACAACAGTTATTAGGCGATTATTAGTATGACTCCGTATCAAGTCTTGCACTAAAAAATTGTAAATCACCACTTTACTAGGATGAAGTGGGAGAAAGAAGAATACTTGGGCCCGATGCTATTCGTGAGATGATTGAGGTTGTCCGTCAGATACAAGAAAGAATCAAGGAGGCCCAAAGCAAGCAAAAGTCTTATGCTAATACAAGAAGAGTCGAGCTACAGTTGAGGTTGGAGATAAATATTCTTGAAGTCTCACCTTCAAAAAGGGATTATTAGATTCGGAGACAAGGGTAAACTACGACAGCATTTCATAGGACCCTTTGAGATTCTGAAAAGAATAGGCCTAGTAGCTTATCGTTTGGCTACCGCCAAGTTTGGGAGATGGGTGATATATGTGTGATTTGTGTTATTTTTAGAGTGTTTAATTGCATGATTTGATGTGAATTAGGTGCACAAATCACACACATATCTTTTCTTTTGGTTGATTTTACCTTCACTTGGTGTTCGAGAGGTGTTTGAGTGTGCAGGGCATGAAACGAGCAAGAAATTCGAATTTTTGAGCGATTTTGGCTAAGAAAGAGTTCCATCCTAAGTAGGACTCATTCTGTCCCATTCGGGACCAGTCAACCTGCTCGGGAAATGATGGTTCCATTCAGAACTCGGAAATTTGGCGTGACTTTTCTCAGCAGCCTATCCTACTCGGGATGAGTCTATCCAGTTCGGGACCAGCATCCCAATCGGGACGAGTTCTGTCATGTTCGGAACCAGCATCCCACTCGGCACTAGACGTGATTTTTGAATTCGTCCAAAGTTTCATTCCATTCGAGAGGCATGTTTTCAAAGGAGTCCCGTTCGGGACCAAATCATTGTGGCGGTGGAAATTTCAGCTAAAAAAGGGCAAAGGAGATCACAATTTGAGGGTTCAACTTTTGTTAACCTAGAGAGAAAAAAGGCATGAGGAAAAGGGAGAAAAACAAGTTCAAGAGCCAAGAATCGAGGATTGATATGGCGAATCAAATCGAGTGTTGAAGAATCATCCCCAAAGCCTAAGATTTCTTGTTCTTTATTTCTTCTATGTTTCTTTTTGAGAGATTGATATTTTTAATTATGTTCATGAGTAGCTAAACTCATCGTTGAGGTTTAGGATGTGATTGGGAACAATTATGGAATATTGAGATTTGTAATGACATGGTGTATACTAAAAATTTAGCTTTAGTATAAGTGGGAGATTGTTGGAGTATACTGTAAAGCGAACTTTTAAGTGAGCTTTGTCATGTGCTTAATCTCCTGTAAATAACTGAAACAAACGTTATCACATTGATGAAATCTCATGATTGCATGTATATCCACTTATCTTATATTGTAGACAATGTGGTGGGTGCGTCGTCCCACTGAATATCGCATTGTTGGGTTCCTTATAAGATATAAAACGTATTCACAACTGAGATAGTTCTGGATAAACTATCATTTTAGGTTGTAGTATAAACTTGAGATTACTAGTCTTGGTTATTAGTTTATGCTAGTGCGTGGTGTCGCATTGAATGACTCTATGAAGAACCAAGGTCTTGGCGACTTTGTTAATTCCTAACCCTAAATGTGATATATTGATATATGCATATTGTTGAGGTTCGATTTTATGAGAAATTGGAGCCCTTAGAACTTCATATGGAATTCGCAAATAACATCAAATAATTCAGGAAAATCAACGAGGACTAATAACATAGGATAAATAAATAACGAACAAAATTAAATATGCGTGCTTATTATAAATGAGGAACGAAATCAGAAACAAATTTGACAGAGTTTCGGCTTGTTCTTGTTATGAGAGAATGCCCCTAAAAATGAGCCTTCAGCCCCTATTTATAGACAGGATAGGGGCTGGCAGGCAGCAGCTAACCCTAATCGTCGAGCAGCAATGGCTCGCCGCAAATATCGGGGCAGTTGCGAAACTTTCGGAGGTGGTTAAGGCTCCAACATTCGGGCACCGTCAGCGTACTAGGGTTTCTTGTCCTGGACTGCCTCTATATCGATCTGCTTGGCTCCTCGGTATCGAGGCGCTTTGTTCCTCTGCGGCGAGGCCTTGACTTGGGTGAATTTTCAGTGTCCTGTTAATTTTGGTGAGTTGGTATTCCAGGCTGGATCTGTTCGTGTGGGCCGACTTATCCACTGGGCTTGGCCCCAACAATAGCCCCTTTTGGTTGCAAGGTCTGTCCGGGACAGGCCGTGGAATCAAAATTACGAGTCATGACTCGATACAGAGTGCAGAAATTTGAGGTGTCCGAGAGACTATCCTCGGGCCCGGGAGGTACTTCCTGAGAGAGTAACTCCGCTAAGGAGTAGCCGGGATACTACTCCAGGTCAATACGAAGGTTCCTGGGAAGCGCAAGCGTATGACCGTACGGGGAATACCGGGGTATTGCCCCACGGGCTAAAGCGTGTGTCCGGGGGTCACGTGGATTAGAATCATTCCGGAGAACGTTCTCTTGCATAGAGCAGTGCTCCTATGCGTGCACTCTGTTTGGGCTCCGTAGAGCGTTAGCAGGGTGAGTTATAGCGGATCGTAGGACACATGGTGAGTTCCCATGGGGAGTTCTCACATTCCCGTAGAAGGTGTCAATCGCATTATAGTTCTCCCTGCTGCGGGGTTTTGCCGCTATGGACTTCTCACGACGGGTCGATGCGGAGGAGTCATGCACCTCGATGCCGAGGTTTGAAGCGTCTCGACATCGAGGCTCATATTTTTAATTTTTGCCGCCCCTGGGATGGCATGTTTGTAATTTTGACCAACTCTGGGTTCAATTCTGGAACGCGAATGGTTTTGCTGCTTTAAAAAGAAGAACTTCTCACCATTTCCATACTTCCGCTTCCTCCGATCATCTGCGAATCTCTCTGCAAATTGTTGCTTCTGCTCCGGCGATTGATCACTGTTCCGGCGACCGCGTGGATTTCCTTCGTTCCGTCTGCCACCGTATTTGCAGCCTTTTAAACAGGTAATCTTCTTGTTCCTTCATGCTCTCTATTATTGGTTATGTTCATTTATTTGCCGGAATCATACGTAGATTATCTGTGAGTTGAGTGGTATGTTTGTAATGGATTCTTGATGTGTCGCCTTTCTTCGATTGCTTCGGTTTCTTCTGCGTCGCGTGCGTTTATGGCTATAGCTCATTTTGGATTTCTTGTTTGCTCGCATTCCGGTGATTGAACGGCATTTGGACTAGTGTATGTGGTGTTTTGTGTTCGTTTTGCTGCGATTGGATTGTTTCGGGCCCATGGGTGTAGTGTGTCTGCCGTTTTTAGTTCGCCTTTCCAGGATTTTGGGCTGATAATTTACCGAATTGATACTCTAGGAGTTTATGGTGCATGTTGTTTTGGTCGTATTCCGCATCGATTTTTCTTTGCATTTGCTATTGCGTTGCGCGGCATCCCATGAGTTTTCTTTCGACTGGGATTTCGTTGATTTGCATGGATGGGTCGATTGCATCTAGTTTTGTGTTGGATTTTGTTTACGAGGTCTTTTTCCCTCTCGTTTCTTGCGTGTGTACTTTTGTTACGTTTTTCTCGTTTCCTTGCTTTTTGGGGGACCTCTTTCTTTGCCAATTTTCTTCTTTGGATCTTGTATAGCTACAGTTTTCATGACGAGTTCACCGGTTGAGATTTGTGAGGAACCTTCCTCTTCGTCGAGCTCCAAGGAGTCGGCAATAAGGGGTTCGCCGTATAGGGAGGATGTCTCTTCAGGTATTGGATAGGGTCGGCATCCTATCGAGTAGCTGGTTCTTGATATCAACCCTGAGGAGATTTCGGAGGAAGAGGGTACCGCTGAGGTTAGCGAGGGCAGCAGCGACTCCTTCGTGCCCATAGAGGTTGATAGGTCTTTCGTGAGAAAGGATCAAATCAATCCTGATGATCCGGTGCGCGCTGCTGTATCCCTCGCGACCGAGGAGTCCGTATCGAGGAGTGCGGCTGGAGTGGCTTGTCACAAGATGGTCTATACGTTGCCTCAACCCGAGGACAGGTGCTTCCAGCCGCCTCGCATCGATGAGGTGGCGTTCTTTCTTCCGGTAATCAAGTATGGGATCGGATGGCCCCTCCACGCGTGGTTCCAAGCCGTTCTATTTTCGTATGGACTGGCTCCATTCCAGATTGCACCGATGCGAGCGTAGATTCCAGGAAGAAGAAGGCTTGCGATGCGAGCGTAGATTCCAGGACTCGGTCGGGGTCCACCGGCCAGCCTAAGGAGGTGGATCTGGTGCTAGTCGGCTCTGGGTCGATGAGTATCGCCTCCTTAACGGCGGCCTATGCACTGCATGTTAAAAAGGTCCTCGATGGGGACCTCCGAGCTGAAGACTTCGATAGTGAGTATGCTCGTGAGAATTTTGGTACGCAGAAGACTCTCCAGGAGGTATGAATATTGTCGCATTACGACGAACTTTTCGCATCCTTATCTTTCTTACTAATTTGTTCTGCGTCGTTGTGCAGACTACTCGGACTTTTGCCATCTACTCCGAGCAGCTCCTCAAATCTTTGGACTCGGCTAGTGAGGGACTAGGTCAGTCGAGGAAGGAGCTCCAGGCTGAGAGGGACAAATGGGCCGACCTGGCCAGCAATCTCGCTTCGGTCTCGGGGGACTTGAAGGAGTCGCAGCTCGAAGGTCAGAGGTGGAGGGAAAAGTACGAGAGTCTGAAGAAGGAAAGGCAGGAGCTCGCGTCTCGGTGCAAGGGCCTCGAAGGGGAGTTGAAGGCCTCTGCCGCGAAGTTCGAGGAGGAGAAACGCAGAACTGAGATGGAGCTCGATTCATTCAAGGGTCGATTTCATAAGAGCCAAGAGGAGAGGCTCAAGGAGCAAAAGACGCACGAGGAGGAGGTGGAGGCGCTGAAGAAGGGTTACGGGGTTGATTATCAAGAAGTTGTGGCAAATCCGGAGTTCAAGTCGACCTTCGACCTACTTGTGCAGATGGTAACTGGATCTTTCTGTGCCTTGGTTGGTCGGAGGTGTCCGGATTTCGACCTATATAACATCAATCGCCCTGCTATGCCTCCGTCCTCTCCTCCGGTCACCACCAAGGGGAACCTCCTCGACGCCGAGATGCAAGAGACAAGCAAGGAGCCGGCCCGCCTTGAGTCGATCCCTGAGACCGAGGTGGAAAAAAGTGTTGAGGAGAAGGAAGCGGACAGCTTCCTCAATGAAGATGGAGGTGGGGAAACCCAGAAGAAGGTGGATGAGGATGCTGCCGTCTGAAGAGTAGTTTCATAGCTGCTTCCCTTTTCTTATTGTAACCCAAAATGTTGATAGTTTTGATGTGCATTTACATTGATTCCGCTTCGCTACTCTTGACTTGAATGTTTGCTGTTTCAATTCGTATCATTCTTGTTATATCGAAATCGTATTGGAATTTGATGCGTGCTTGTTTCGTGCTCTGTTCGCCTCCTTTTTTTTTGAATGGGAGTTTCTTTGCCGGAGCATACGGCTCGACTTAGAGGAGTTTAGGGGGTCGATGCTGAGTAGCAAGGGTAATCGATATCGAGCCCCTGTCTTGGCTGTGAAACCAGCAATATGGGGTCAGGTTGGGCGATGCTTAGGCATCGCCCCTCCGACGCTCAAGTTAGTAAAGGTGTTTTGAATAAATAATGATAAAATGAAAAGAAAGGATAGGATAGGGATACGCGTATCTGTATATTAATGATAGTATTTCTTCAGGTGTTTGATGTTCCAGCTGTTTTGTATCTTTCTTCCTTCCGAAGTCTCTAGTTGGTAGGCCCCGCTTCCTACCACTTTGGATACCCTGTAGGGGCCCTCCCAGTTAGGGGCTAACTTTCCTGCTCCGGATTCTTTCGTGTTTTGGAACACCCTTCTTAGGACCAGATCTCCTTCTTGGAAGCTCCTGAGCTTCAGCCTTTTGTTGTAGAACCTTTCTACCTGAAGCCGCCTTCGGGAGGTTCTGATTGCAGCATCTTCGCATATCTCGTCTATGAGTTCGAGGTTTTTCTCGAGTAGGTCGGTGTTTCCTGTCTCATCTGCGAATTTATCCTGGGACTGTTGGCAATGATTTCGACGGGTGCCACGGCCTCGACCCCGTATGCCAGTGAGAATGGCGTAGCTCCGATGGCGGTCCTTGGAGTGGTCCGGTAGGACCAAAGGACCACGGGAAGTTCTTCTACCCACCTGGATCCGTTGGGATTCAGCTTCTTCTTCAGTGTTGCCATTACCATTTTGTTGGTTGATTCTGCTAGGCCATTTGCTTCGGGGTATCGTGGCGTTGAGAACACTAGCCTTATCCCGTAAGTGTCGCAAAAGGTTTGCATTCTTTCGCTGGCGAATTATCATCCATTATATGTTCGTATCTCTTTTGGGATTTCGAAGCGACATAAGACATGTTTCCATAGGAACTTGATGACCTCTAAATCGCGTGTTCTCCCCAGTGCTTCACCTTCTACCCATTTGGTGAAATAATCGGTCACCATGAGGATGTGGTCTTTTTGTCCGGTCCCTTTCGGGAGGGGCCCTACCAGGTCCATTCCCCATACCATGAAAGGCCACGGCGTGATTGAGGCATGGAGAGGTTCTGCATTTCGATGGGTGGCTACCTCAAAGCGCTGACAGCTGTCGCACCTCTTAACGTGGTTGGTTGTGTCTTGTTTCAAAGTAGGCCAATAAAAACCAGTCGAGATCACTTTGTGAGACAGTGACCGAGCCCCGGTGTGATTTCCACAGTCACCTTCGTGTATCTCCGCAAGCACCTCTTCTGTCTCGGGGGAGGAGATACATCGGAGGAGGGGTCCTCCGAGTGAACGTCTATACAGTTTGTCATTAATGAGGGTGAAACGAGCGGTTATCCTTTCGATCTTTATTGCGTCATTTCTGTTATCGGATGGGGGTTCGCCAGTAACGTGTCGGATGATCGAGATCCTCCAATCGTTCCCATCCGAATCGATGGGTGCGACGACGTCCTGGGTGGAAATAGATGGGGCCAATAGCCAGATCTCGGGAATAGGCCGGGCGCTCTGTGAGGAGCTGGTGATAGCTAGACTCGCCAGAGCGTCTGCTCGGGCGTTAGCTTCTCGGGGAACGTGGCGGAGGTCCAATTCGTTTATTTTCTCTTTTAGTCTTTCAATCATGGAATGGTAAAGCTTCAGCCGTTCTTCTTTTACGGCATAGGTGCCGTCAAATTGGTTGACCACTAGCTGCTCGGACTCTGCGAGCCACTTTCTGCTCGGACTCTGCGAGCCCCGAGCTCTAGGGCTAGCTGTATCCCCTGAACGAGAGCTTCGTACTCGGCTTCGTTATTTGTTGCTGGGAAATCGAGCCTGATTGCCCGCTCGTAATTCTCTCCATGCGGATCTGTCAGGACTATTCCGGCCCCATTGCCATGCACGTTGCTAGCTCCATCAATCTTTAGGGACCACGTCCCGGCATCTTCATCGGACCTTGTCATGTGGGCTACTTCGCTCTCCGCCCTCAGTTGCAAATTCGTGGAAAAGTCCGCAACGAAGTCAGCTAGCACCTGTGACTTGATGGCGGTTCTTGGCTCTTACTGGATTCCGTAACCTCCTACTTCGACGGCCCATTTGAGGAGACGCCCAGACAGGTCTGGCTTTGACAGTACGGCCCTTATAGGGTAGGCTGTAATTACTTTGATGGAATGCGCCTCGAAGTAAGGTCACAGCTTTCGAGCGGCGTTTACGAGTGCCAAAGCGAGCTTCTCTAAAGCGGTGTACCGTGTTTCAGCGTCTTGCAGGGATTTACTGGCATAATGTACCGGGTGCTGTTTGCCGTCTACTTTGCGTACTAGTACAGCCCCAACCGCATGGTCTGATACCGATAAGTAAAGTAGCAGTGGTTCGTCGTCGGCTGGTTTCGACAGCAGAGGTGGGCTTGCCAGGTAAGTCTTTAGTTCTTCGAGCACCTTAGCGCATTCTTCAGTCCACTCCATCGCTTTCACTTCCTTAGAATACTAAAGAAGGAGTGGGTCCTCTCAAAGTAACGTGATATGAAGCGGCTAAGGGCGGCGAGACGTCCAGTCAGTTTTTGCACTTCCTTCGGGGATTTCGTGTGCCCTATATCTTAAATGGCTTTGATCTGGGTAGGGTCCGCCTCTATTCCCCTTCGGGTCACTATATGACCAAGGAACTTGCCAGATGCTACACCAAATGAGCATTTCGTGGGATTGAGCTTCATGTTGTACCTTTCCAAAATTTGGAAAGCGTCTTCCAAGTGAGCCACGTGGTCCCAGGATCGGAGCGATTTGACGAGCATGTCGTCAATGTAGACTTCCATTGTTTTCGCGATCCTTTCTTTGAACATCGAGTTGACGAGGCGTTGGTATGTTGAACCTGCGCTCTTCAGCCCAAACGGCATCACCTTGTAGCAATAAATGCCTTGACTGGTAATGAAGGCGGTCTTTTCTTGGTCATCTGGGTGCATTTGGATTTGGTTGTATCCCGAGAACGCATCCATGAAGCTCAAGAGTTCGTGCCCTGCTGTTGCATTGACTACGGCGTCAATGTGTGGTAGGGGATACGGGTCCTTCGGGCACACCTTGTTTAGATCGGTGAAGTCAATGCAGACCCGATTCTTACCATTTTTCTTTTTGACGACGACCACGTTGGCAAGCCAGGTGGGGTAGTGTACTTCTCGCACCGATCCGATGTCGATGAGTTTCTGCACTTCCTCGTTGATGGCTTGATTTTTCTCAGCGGAGAATTTTCAACGTCGTTGCTGTACTGGCCTGCTGCTAGGGTCCACTTGGAGGCGATGCATGATGACCGATGGATCTATCCCGGTCATGTCGTGGTGTGACCAGGCGAATACGTGAACTTTCTCTCGGAGGAAACCTAGGAGGGTTCTCCTGACGTCGGTGGGGAGTTCCGCCCCCACAAAGGTGATTCGGGATGGATCAGACTCGTCTATGGCAACCTGTTCTAGTTCCTCGGCTTCGGGTCGACCAGAAGGGGTTGATATAGTGCCGTGCTGTTGTGAGCAGACGGCTCGGAAACTAGCGTAGTAGCAGTCTCTTCACGCCTTTTGCTCGCCTTGGATAGTTTGGGTTCCCCAGGGAGTGGGAAATTTGAGCACTTGATGATACGATGAAGGAATTGCCTTGAGCTCGTGAATCTAAGGTCTCCCTAGGATGGCGTTATGCGCGGAAGTGGCGTCTACAACTTGGAATTTCACATCCAAGTTTAGGCCTCCGCTGTACATGGGCAGAGTGACCTCCCCTACCGTATGCTGTTGGCCCCCATTGAAACCATAGAGGGTCATGGTTACCGGTTCTATCTTGCTCATAGGGATTTGCATCTCCTTCAATGTTCAAAGGAACATGATGTTCGCAGAGCTGCCATTATCCACGAGCAGTCTCTTTACCTGGCAATTGGATATCAGAAGTGATATCACAAGTGCGTCGTGGTGCGGGTGGACGAGTCTCGGCATGTCCTCAGAGGTGAATTCAATCGCCTCATGTTGTTGCATGGGACCGACGTGATGAACCTCTTGATTGAGAACCCTGCGAGCTCTCTTGGCCGCAGAGCGAGACCTTCCGCTAATCTCCAACCCTCCGACAATCACGTGGATCGTTCGCTCGGCGGGTGGTGGTTTGTTCTGAGGCTCCGTGTTCCCAGTAGGGTTGGCTTGCCTGCCCTTCGTCCATGTGTTCTTTCCTTTACTCGTCAGGTATTTGGTAAGGAAATCGTTCTTTAAGAGCTCGAGCACCTCTAGGCGCAGGGCTTGGCATTCCTCGGTTTTGTGGCCATGGTCATTGTGGAAACCACAAAACTTCTTCGTATCCCGTGTCTTGGGGTCGGATTTCATCTTGGCGGGCCACTTCACAGCACCACCGAGCCCCTTGAGCACGTTGTTGACTAGGTAGTTCTGGTCAATGCAGAGGTTGTAGGGTACCTCCCCCGCGCGGGGTGTGCGGCTATAAGGATGATCTCGTCGGGAGCGACGCTCATCACGGAAGTCTTTCCGATCCACGTACCTCGACGTAGAGGAACCTCCTCTATATTGAGGCTCTCGATGCTGACTAGCGAGCTCGTAGGCTTTCTGTTCGTTCAGGCGCGCTATGCGGTTCGGCTCGTCCTCTTCCCAATTAATCTCGGCCCAGGCTTGTAAGAGGACCGAGTCCATAACGTAGCAAGGGTGGCTGGTCAGGTCGCGATAGAGCTTGGAGGACACGTCTAGGCCATTCTTAAAGGCGAAGATTGCGGTGAGAGGAGGGCAGTTCGGTACGGAGGCGAGCTCCTGGTTGAAGCGCCCCACGTAGGACATCAGAGACTCTCCCTTTTTAATGCGTATGCTGTTAAGTGCATCATGGTGTTTGGCCACACGTCGACAATTGGAGTACTGCTTTCAGAAAGCCATGTGAAGCTCTGAGAACATCGCGAAGGAGCTCCTCGGTAGGTTGACGAACCACTGGAGGGCTGGTCCGGTAAGACTCGCTCTGAAGCTCTTGCACATGCACGCCTCACGGAGGTCTCCTGGGACTGAGGTGGTCAACATCTTCTATTTATAGAGGGCTATGTGATCCTCCGGATCGGTCGTTCCGTCGTACAGTTGAAAAGAGGGCGGCACAAACCTCGCTGGGACATCGGTGTTAGTGATGTCGGGTGTAAAAGGCGAGTCTGCGTAGCTGTCTCGAGGTATTAGCGTCTCTGGGGGGATGATCCTCGGGATGCGGTAGATGAGCTTCTCCAGCCCGGCCATTCGTGCTTCAAGGCACTTTTCATATTCGCCCCGTACCTGCTCGGTAACGAGCTTCTCAGTTGTGTGGTATGTCGTCGCTTCCGTGGGCCTACGCCCGAGACCCGACGTAGCAGGTGTGTCAAGATCAACGGCCTCCTCTAGATCAAGGGCTAGGTTCTTGCGGGGATCTGGTGGCTTCTCGCTAGTAAGGGGTTCCTCGATGAAGGGCTACTTCTGGGACGCCTTTTCCTTACCGAGCTGATCCTTCTCTTTACGGAGGGCATGGTTGGTGGCGTGCAGCTCCATGATCCTGGTGTCCATCTCTTTCGCACGGCGCCGATTCTCTTCAGCTTCTTCGGCCAACCGCGCCAGTACGGTGTTCAACATATTCGGAGGCACGGCTTGGGTACCGCCGGCCTGGAATGTCTGGCGCACCAGTTCATCGATGGGGACGATGTCCTTCGGTGCTGAGGAGCCCGGCGGGCGAGCCCCAGGCGCTTTCCCCGCTTGATTTCCCATTTTATTGCTATTACCTGCCATTAGATCAACGAAGAAAACACGAAAAATAGTTCCAAGGGCCCCACGGTGGGCGCCAAATGTTGAGGTTCGATTTTACGAGAAAATGGAGCCCTTAGAACTTCATATGGAATTCGCAAATTACAGCAAATAATTCAGGAAAATCAACGAGGACTAATAACATAGGATAAATAAATAACGAACGAAATTAAATATGCGTGCTTATTATAAATGAGGAACGAAATCAGAAACGAATTTGACAGAGTTTAGGCTTGTTCTTGTTATGAGAGAATGCCCCTAAAAATAAGCCTTCAGCCCCTATTTATAGACAGAATAGGGGCTGGCCGGCAGCAGCTAACCCTAATCGTCGAGCAGCAACGGCTCGCCGCGAATATCGGGGCAATTGCGAGACTTTCGGAGGTGGTTAAGGCTCCAACGTTCGGGCGCCGTCAGCGTACTATGGTTTCTTGTCCTGGACCGCCTCTATATCGATCTGCTTGGCTCCTCGGTATCGAAGTGCTTTGTTCCTCTGCGGCGAGGCCTTGACTTGGGCGAATTTTCTGTGTTCTGTTGATTTTGGTGAGTTGGTATTTCGGGCTGGATCTGTTCGTGTGGGCCGACTTATCCACTGGGCTTGGGCCCGTGGGCTTGGCCCCAACACAAATGATTGTTTGTTACTTTGACTTACCATGGGTGAGAATCAAATGAATGATTCAATATGCTACGTATCTTGGGTAACAACATTATTTGTATGTGTTTATATAGTCACATTAGGGCACCGTGTCCTGGACATCCAGGTTGATGACATCCCTTTAAGGAGCACATACGTTTTATCGTATTAAACCCTGCAAGTGGAATTTATTCCGATATGATATTAATGTTGAGCGGGTACTACTTAAGGAATTAAGATATTAATTAATTAATGTTGTCAGAGCTTTTAATTAATTAACGGATGTACGTTATCTTAAACACGGGGAATTAATTAAATCAAATAGAAACCCTGATTTACATCGGGAAAGGATGGCAATTACAACATTAATTTTTTAGTGGAATGAATTAATGTTATAAGTTCAAATTATATTCTGGGCTGAATATTTGTGTTTGGACTTATGGTCTAGCCCAACTAGAAATCCTAGAAGATGCTTATAAATAAGATTTATGGTTGAGAGAAAAACCTAATGATTCCAAAAGTTCATATGTTGAACCACGGCAAGGGTTTAGTTCTATCAAACACTATCGATCCGAATTTACTTGGCATCGAACAATTCAGAGGATTGCTGTCCACTCGACATCCGATCATGGTTTGCGGGACATAGGCTTGAAGATCTCCAATGGAATCAATCTCCAGATCTGTAGATCTGGTAAGGTAATCAATATCTTGTCGATTTTAATCTTATTAAACTATGTACGTGAACGTTTGGTATCCTACATCGATCGTGGGGATGAACCGCCATCACCGGCGTGTTCCACTAGATTCCCGATCAATCCACAAATCCAATGCTTGAATTTGTGCAACAAACTTGTAGAACTCATCGAGACGATCGATTCGGTACAAGTTTTCAAAGAGTTCCATTGTTTGTTGATGAAAATATCGTGGTTGTACCGAACTCTTCATTTAAACACTTATAGAGTGGATTCTCGATCCATCAACAACTCCGATGCTTGAATGTGTGCAACATACTTATGTAGGGTTTGAGTCTACGATGGACAACACGAGTTGCCATTAATGAATTTCTTGCCAAGGATCGTTCTTAGGGTACTAAGAATAAATTTCAATTAAATAAACGATGCGATCCTATGCATGCTCCTACAAAATTAATTGCAGAGGATGGATTTAGAGAATACCTGATTTCACAGTTTGATCTACAGATCTAGATCGGAGCCAATAAAGATGAAATAACCTTAGATCTGAGATAGAATGCCGGCAATGGACAAATGTTCCTACAGATCTAATCTTCTGATCTGTTCCCTTGCTCCTTGGAAATCTGGTGAGGATTATCTACCAAGTTGAATCCAAGATCTGGAGGAATCGATCAGTTCCTCCCACTGGATAGCCGCCGCCGTCTCTCTCTATTTTCAATATACTGAAAAATCTCTAGTTGATCTGATAGAGAGAAGGCCTTTATATAGTGTTAGGGTTTTGAGAAACCCTAACCCTAATGGGCTGTGAGCAGTTAATGGGCCAGACCAGGGACCAGATGCAAATAATAAAGTGGGTCCTCTTTATTAATTAATCCTTTCTTGTTCAACCCAGAATATAATTAATTAATAAAACATTGTTTTAACCTTCACCACGGTAACAATGCTGACTCGCCCCTTTATTACCACGTTATTAGGAACGGGTTGCACCAAACTAACATGATCCACATATTTAAGGTTTTAGACATTCATTAATTAATTTGGCTTATGACAATCAGCCACAATTAATTAATCTCTAATTTCCTGAGTAATACCACTCACTCCTTTTCACTTATGCCTGAATTAAATAATTCAACATGTAGGGTTTAGCATAATGAACCTTGTGAGCTCCTCAGGGAATGTCACCATCCTGAAGCGGATATGCTTACCTAAACGTCCAGACTAAGCAGGCCACACACAAATTGCCAACACCCAAAATACAAGTATTAGAGTACATATAAGACTCGCCACTCTAGTAAATCAAAGTGTGGTCAATCTGTGTGTGCCCCTTATCCTTCAGTTAGGTTTAAGATCATAGGAAGTATGTTAAGGATCTGGCTCATTCATATGTTAATGAGAATGGCACATCCCACTGTTGATCCCATCAATACATAACCATGTACCGACACATTAAGTAGCTAGGATAAGCTCACTTGTGAACCGATGTGCCGCAGCTTAGACCGACAGCCTATCCAGGGACTGTCTCAGCTGTGATACTATTATATCTCGCTAGGTCAAACGATTCATATGATCCTCTGTGATTTCCTACACACCATATGATCATCCTTATAGGCGAGATAATAGGATATTATGGTTCACTATATGTTTGTTTCATCAGACAGCGAGCATTGTTGTGGCAACACATATATGTAGACCAGTGTACAAAATACTTAATCATGTATGCTTTTAGTATACAATCCCAACAACTTATTATAGAACTCATCGAGATGATCGATTTGGTACAAGTTTTCAAAGAGTTCTATCATTTGTTGATGAAGATATCGTGGTTCGTACCGAACTTTTCATTTAAGCACTTATAGAGTTGATTCCCGATCAATCCAAAATTTCAATGCTTGAATGTGTGCAAAATACTTGTAGAACTCATCAAGACGATCAATTTGGTACAAGTTTTCAAAGAATTTCATTGTTTGTTAATGAAGATATCGTGGTTTGTACCAAACTCTTCATTGAATCGCTTATGTAGTTGATTCCCAATCAATCCACAACTCTGATGCTCGAATGTGTGTAACATACTTGTAGAACTCATCGAGAGGATCGATTCGGTATAAGTTTTCAAAGAATTTTATCTTTTGTTGATGAAGATATCGTGGTTGGTACCGAATTCTTCATTTAAGCACTTATGGAGTGGATTCCCGATCAATCTACAACTCCGATGCTTGAACGTGTGCAACATACTTATAGAACTTATCGAGACGATCAATTCGGTAAAGTTTTCAAAGAGTTCCATTGTTTGTTGATGAAGATAACGTGGTTTGTACGGAACTCTTCATTTAAGCACTTATAAAGTTGATTCTCGATCTGTCCACAACTCTGATACTCGAATGTAAGCATCCAACTCGTAGAACACATCGAGAAGATCGATTCGATACATGTTTTCAAAGAGTTCCATCATTTGTTGATGAAGATATCGTGATTTGTGTCGAACTCTTCCTTTAATCACTTATAGAGTTGATTCCCGAACAATTCACAATCCCGATGCTTGAATGTGTGCAACATACTCTATAAGTGTTTAAGGAAGAGTTCTACAAGTATGTTGCACACATTTGAGCATCGGAGTTGTGGATAGATCGGGAATCGACTTTATAAGTGCTTAAATGAAGAGTTCAGTACAAACCACGATATCTTCATCCACAAATGATAGAACTCTTTGAAAACTTTACCGAATCGATCGTCTCGATAAGTTCTACAAGTATGTTGCACACGTTCGAGCATCGGAGTTGAGGATTGACAGGAATCAACTCTATAAGTGCTTAAATGAAGAGTTCGGTACAAACCACAATATCTTCATCAACAAATTATGGAACTCTTTTAAAACTTTTACCAGATTGGTCTTCTCGATGAGTTTTTATAATAAGTATGTTGCACACATTCAAGCATCGGAGTTGTGGACTAATCGGCAATCCACTCTATAAGTGCTTAAATAAAGAGTTTGGTAGAAACCATGATATCTTCATCAACAAACGATGAAACTCTTTGAAAACTTATACCGAATGGATCGTCTCAATGTGTTCTTCAAGTATGTTGCACACATTCAAGCATCGGAGTTCTGGATTGATCGGGAATCCACTCAATAGGTGTTTAAGTGAAGAGTTAGATATAAACCACGATATCTTTATCAACAAACGATGAAATTCTTTGAAAATGTATGCCAAATCGATCGTCTCAATGAGTTCTACAAGTACGTTGCACACATTCGAGCATCGGAGTTGTGGATTGATCGGGAATCAACTTTATAAGTGTTTAAATGAAAAGTTCGGTACAAACCACGATATCTTCTTCCACAAATGATGGAACTCTTTGAAAACTTGTACCGAATCGATCTTCTCGATGAGTTCTACAAGAATGTTGCACACATTCGAGCATCGAAGTTGTGGATTGTGTAGGGATTTATCCGTGAACCGAATCACAAAATCCAAATGAATCGGATCGATTTATGGTTATTGCTCATAACAACAATTCACAAAAACCTAGCATGCTCCTATGAATTTAATGCGTGGATAATAGAGTTTACCTGAACTCCGTTGATTCTGTACCGATCTTTCACGTTTGAATTCCAACACTTGAATCAACCTCGCGATATTAATTAAATCTGCGGAAACAGAAATTAGATGGATTCTAATTTCAAAATTTAATTAAACAGAAGAGAGAGAAAGAAAATATGTTCTCAAGATTAGATCTTGAGGGCTATGTCCCAATGCTGTTCAGATTTTCTACTGGTGAGGATTCGACAGATCTGTATCAGTTGGTGTAGGATTCGAGTTTACGACTAACAACATGAGTTGTTATTTAATTCGCAGGACCATTCTTAGGATATCAAAAACAAATTCAATTAAATAAACTATGCCACCCTATTCATGCTTCTACAATAATTAATTGCATAGGGTGGATTCAAGAGAATATCTGATCTTCAATCGTTTGATCTACAGATCTAGATCGGAGAAGTTAAATCTGAAGCGGAATGGAACCCTTCTTTGATTGTGTTCTTACAGATTTAATCTTCTGATCTGTTCCCTTGCTCCTTAGAAATCTGATGAGGATTATCTACCAAGTCGGATCAGGAAGCCGGAGGATTTGATCAGAAAACCCTCCTCCTGACCGCCGCCGATCTCTCTCTCACTTAACTCAATATTCTGATTTGAATATTAAATTGTATACTGTGGTGGCTACATCTGATCAATGAGAGAAATCATTTATATAGTGTTAGGGTTTTGAGAAACCCTAACCCTAATGGGCTTGAGCAGTTTGTGGGCCAAACCAGGGATCAAATGCAAATAATAAAGTGGCCCCTCTTTATTAATTAATCCTTCCTTGTTCAACCCATAACATAATTAATTAATAAAACACTGTTTTAACCTTCACCACGATAACAATGTTGACTCGCCCCTTTATTACCACGTTATTAGGAACAAGTTGCATTAAACTAACATGATCCACATATTTAAGGTTTTAGACATTCATTAATTAATTTGGTTTATGACAATCAACCACAATTAATTAATATCTTATTTCCTCATTAATACCACTCACTCATTTTCTCTTATGTTTGAATAAATTATTCAGCCTGCAGGACTTAGCATAAAGAACCTTGTGAGCTCATCAGGGAATGTCACCATCCTGAAACGGATATGCTTACCTATACATCCAGCCTAAGCAGACCCCACACAAATTGCCAACACCCAAAATGCAGATATTAGAGTACATGTAAGACTCGCCACCATAGCAGATTAAAGTGTGGTCAATCCGTGTGTGCCCCTTATCCTTCAGTAAGGTTTAAGATCATAGGAAGTAAGTTAGGGATCTGACTCATTCATATGTCAATGAGAATGGCACATCCCGCTGTTGATCCCATCAATACATAAATATGTACCGACACATCAGGTAGCTTGGATAAGCCCACTTATGAACCGATGTGCCGCAGCTTAAACCAACAGCCTATCCAGGGATTGTTTCAACTGTGATAGTGTTTATATCTCGCTAGGTAAAACGAACCATATGATCCTCTATGATCTCCTACACACCATATGGTCATCCCTATGTATGAGTTAAAAGGATTTTATAGTTCGTTGTATGTTCACATTTATCAGATAGCGAGAATTGTTGATGCAACACATAAACGAAGGCCAGTATACAAAACACTTAATCATTTATGCTTTCAGTATACAATCCCAACAATCTCCCACTTATACTCAAAAGCATAATACCATTACTTTTACAGAGTATTAAGTGTGTCTATTCAATCTAGCTATTACAAAAGGGACATAAGATGTCCAGCCTCAGATATTCAGTCCAAGAGCACGAACGTGTTCCTCATAGATCTTCTGAGGCAAACCCTTTGTAAATGGATCAACTAGATTCTCTTTCGTATCTATCTTTTGGACTAGCACATCGCCTCTTGCCACGATCTCTCGTATGATGTGGTATTTTCTCTCAATGTGTTTTGAGGCCTTGTGAGTTCTAGGTTCCTTTGAGTTTGCCACTGCACCAGCATTATCACAGTATACTGTGATTGTCTTAGGCAAGCTCGGAACAATATCCAACTCCAGGAGGAAATTTTAGAACTATACAGCTTCCTTTGCTGCCTCTGAAGCTGCTACATATTCAGCTTCCATGGTGGAGTCTACGATGCACTTCTGCTTCGCACTCGTCCAAGAAACAACTCCTCCTCCCAAGGTAAACACATATCCAAAAGTCGATCTCTTCACATCTTGATCCGCCTGGAAATCTGAATCTGTGTACCCAACAGGACACAAGTTCTCACACTGATATACAGGATATAAGTCTCGTGTTTTCCTCAGATATTTGAGAATGTGTTTCACCGCATTCCAATGCACCTGCACGGGATTGGACTGATATCTTGCTGCCATACCAACATCATAGCAGATATGTGGCCTCGTGCAAAGTATAGCATACATGAGACTTCCCATTGCCGAAGCATATGGTACTAAAGACATCTCATTCTTCTCTTTCTCTATCACAGGACACTGTGACTTCGAAAGACGCATTCCATGACGATAAGGCAGAAGTCCTCTCTTGGAATTTTCCATGCTAAAACGAGCCAACACAGTATCAATATAAGTACCATGGGATAAGCTCAACATCCTTTTCCTACGATTACGTAGGACTTTGATCCCAAGGATTTAACCAGCATTACCCAGATCTTTCATCTGAAACTGTTCGGATAACCAACCTTTTATGTCTGATAACACCTCCACATTGTTTCCAAATAGGAGAATGTCATCTACATAAAGTGCAAGAAAAACCACACTCCCACTGACAATTAAACGGTACACACAACTTTCGTTTTCGCATTGTGCAAATCCATAGGATTTGATCACATCATCGAAACATTTGTTCCATGACCTTGAAGCTTGCTTAAGTCCATATAAATACTTCTTGAGCTTCCAGACAAACTGCTCTTGTTTTTTTGCACATATCCTTCTGGTTGTTCCATGTAGATGTCACGACCTTCCTCAAGGTACCTGTTCAAGAACGCGGTTTTGACATCCATCTGCTAGATCTCAAGATCTATATGTGCTGTTTTAGATAGAAGTATCCGGATGGATCTTAACATAGCAACTGGTGAGAAGGTTTCAACATAGTCAATACCTTCCTTTTGACTATAACCTTTCGCCACCAGCCTGGCCTTAAACGCCGTTATCTTACCACTCGAATCCTTCTTTCTCTTGTATACCAACTTATTGCCTATGGCTCGAAAGCCTTCAGGCAACAAGGATTTCTGGTACACATCCATAGTTGTAATCGATTCTATTTCAGAAGCCATGGCCTTTCGCCACTGATCAGCATCCTTGTCTCTCATAGCTTCGTCGTATGTCCATGGGTCGGTATCATTCAGTTTATTTTCAAGGATTAAGTCAGAAGACTCTCTTCCAAACATATACCGCTCAGGTTGCCGAGACAACCTCCCACTACGACGAGGCCCCTTTAATGTGTCTATGTTTGGTGCAATCACTTGTGATTCACCATCTTGCACAGGCAGTCGTGCACCTGGTTCCATACCCAATTCAGGTATGCTCAGGTTGCCACGGAGTTCTTCTGATGGATTTGAATTGTTCTCTTCAATTTCTTGAAGTACAATCTCGCTCTTGGTCTTGTGGTTTCTTATGAATTCATCTTCCAGAAATCTTGCGTTGGCACTCACAACGACTTTCTGATCTTCTGGATCATAAAAGAAACCACCCTTCGTTTGCCTAGGATACCCCACAAACAACATTAACTTAGACCTTCCCTCTAATTAAATTAAAGCCTTGTAATAGATAAGATTTAATTTTTAATCGCATCTGAGGGGCCACAAGAAATCTTTATTTGTTTATTTAATTGTTTTCTCGTATGATGTGATTTATGATGTGCGCACTAGTAAATAATAGGAAAGCATGCCTATTTGCTTTAATTATTTAATTTTATAAGCATGTTGCAATTATTTAAATTTTTGAGCATGTCTTATGTGATTTATTAGAGGGAAGGTCTAAGTTAATGCTGTTTGTGGTAAAAAAACAGATTTTCCTATCAAATCTAACCACGAATTTGATAGGAAAATCTATTTTTTGTATTGTATTTTCTTTCAAATCTGTAAAATTGGATCCGAAAGAAGAACGAGAATTGAAGAACGAAGAACACAACAAGGTTGTGTCGGCTGCGGCGGCGTGCGGCAAATCCTAGGGTTTGGCCGTGCACGGATCTAAGTTAATGCTATTTGTGGGCTATCCCAGGCAAACGAAGGGTGGTTTAACTTAGACCTTCCCTCTAATAAATCACATAAGACATGCTCAAAAAATAGATTTTCCTTATCAAATCTAACCACGGATTTTCTCGTGGTAAAAACAGATCCAAAAATGAGAAGGCCACGAGAACAAGACCATTCACAAAAATTAAAATCCATCCATGAACATACATATTTATTTAATTAAATTTATCAAGGATAGAGCCTAAGAACTGGAACCTGGCTCTGATACCAATTGTATGATTCGAGTCTACGACTAACAACATAAGTTGTTATTTAATTCGCAGGACCGTTCTTAGGATATCAAAAACAAATTCAATTAAATAAACCATGCCACCCTATTCGTTCTTCTACAATAATTAATTGCATAGGGTGGATTCAAGAGAATACCTGATCTTCAATCGTTTGATCTACAGATCTAGATCGGAGGATGAACAATGAAGTTAAATATGACGCGGAATGGAACCTTTCTTTGATTGTGTTCCTACAGATTTGATCTTCTGATCTGATCCCTTGCTCCTTGGAAATCTGGTGAGGATT
Source organism: Plectranthus barbatus (assembly GCA_026898455.1). NCBI lineage: Eukaryota > Viridiplantae > Streptophyta > Magnoliopsida > Lamiales > Lamiaceae > Plectranthus > Plectranthus barbatus. The sequence goes on along the minus strand of JAPKLW010000126.1, from coordinate 64,296 downwards.
ATCTACCAAGTTGAATCAGGAAGCCGGAGGATTTGATCAGAAAACCCTCTGTTGGGAAATTTGGCTAAGTTTCCTCTCCCCAGTAGCTACTTGTTTAGATTCTAGTTTGGTGTTTTGGTGGATCAAATCCTAAGTCCTACCAGCGTCAGTTGTCTCTAGATAGCTCTAGATCTCAAATGTAAAGTCCTGTTTAGGTCTTTTGAGTTGTAAGTCGCAGCTGATCAAGACTCATGCTGGCTACTGTTCACCAGCATGAGATGTACTTACCAGTTGAGAAAAGTCTCACCAGCAAGCGACTGACAAGACTCGTGCTGACACTGTTCATCAGCATGAGAAGAGCTAATGACTGGCTACTGTTCACCAGTTGGGAAGGTTTTCATCAGCAGGGAGCTGACAAACCTTATCAGCAGAATAGGTGTTCTCACTGACACTGTTCACCAGCGGTGAAGCCACCAGTGATGGGAGATTCCAAGAGTTAACATCAGACATATTGGTAGACTTAGATTGTGCCAGCGCAAGTCACCAGCAGAGACTGCCAGCACAAGATCACCAGAATGTTCTACCAGTCGGATGTTACGAGCAGAATTTTAGATTCGCTCTCCCAGAGTCTTAGAGACAAAAAGAAGATTCGTCTGAGGAATAAACTGACAAAGCACGACTTTAAGGGAGGATACCTTAAAGTCTATCAGTTCAAGACACCAGTTCCGATTCCTCGTACTGACGAATAGTGCCGTTCTGACATAAAGAGATCAATGTCAGATAAAGTGGACAAAAGCATGGCGCTTTCCGGAAATTCCTACCTGCCGCCGTCAGAAGGACATGCGAGGACAGAGACCTTTTCCGGATGAGTCCAAACGGCTAGAAGTTTGAATGGGATCCCGCGTCTATAAATACCTGGGATCCATCAACATTCAATACTTCTTCTCTCGCTCAACTACCGAAAGTCAGAAACTTTATTGCAAGCAAGCAACTCTTTCGAGGCCTTTCTAAAGGCTATCCGTGTGTTGATTTATTCAAACACGAGACTTCAAGCTTCCAGCTTGTAAGTTATTGATCTCTTTGGTGTTCTTTCTCTTCCGAGGAAGTTCACAGCAGCTCTTGTGCCAGCCAGCACCTGAGTTATTACGGGCTTTTTGCCGTATTGAGAAGACACGTTCTTGGGAGAACTAAACACCCACGCAGTCAGCTAAGGAGGTTGAAGTGACGTGCTCGCACTCCAACAGCTGATCAGAGTTGAAGAAGGACAAGGCCGGGAGCGGTTGATCTAGTGAACTGGTGGACGAGGCATTCACCAGCTAGAGAAAGATCGTAGGACGCTTGTACCTGATTACTCTTAGTGAAATTTCCAGTGCTACGACTGGAGAGTGGACGTAGATCAGTTGATCGAACCACTATAAATCCTTTGTCTTTTATCAGCTTTCTGCATTTCATACTGATTTAAAACCCAGCACCCAAGTGCTGGTGTATATCTGAAAACTGATATAACTGTGCAAACAAGGCTAAAAATATTCTAAGTCTTGAGCTACCAGCTGACGAGCCAGTCGCCAGTCAGCTGAGTACTCAGAGTGCCAGTTGACTTACCAGCTGACAAGGTCCCAGTCAGCTGAGTAACCAGCAGAGCGCAAGAAACGAATTAACACATTTTCCGCTGCCAAGTTATACCCTGATAATCCGGGACCAACACCCTCCTCCTGACCACCGCTGATCTCTCTCTCACTTAACTAAATATTCTAATTTGAATATTAAATTGTATACTGTGGTGGCTACATCTGATCTAAGAGAGAAATCCTTTATATAGTGTTAGGGTTTTGAGAAATCCTAACCCTAATGGGCTTGAGCAGTTTGTGGACCAGACCAGGGATCAAATGGAAATAATAAAGTGGCCCCTCTTTATTAATTAATCCTTCCTTGTTCAACCCAGAAACATAATTAATTAATAAAATATTGTTTTAACCTTCACCACGATAACAATGCTGACTCGCCCCTTTATTACCACGTTATTAGAAACGGGTTGCATTAAACTAACATGATCCATATATTTAAGGTTTTAGACATTCATTAATTAATTTGGTTTATGACAATCAACCACAATTAATTAATATCTTATTTCCTGATTAATACCACTCACTCCTTTTCTCTTATGCTTGAATAAATCATTCAGCCTGCAGGACTTAACATAAAGAACCTTGTGAGCTCATCAGGGAATGTCATCATCATCCTGAAACGGATATGCTTACCTATACATCCAGCCTAAGCAGACCCCACACAAATTGCCAACACCCAAAATGCAGATATTAGTGTATATGTAAGACTCGCCACCATAGCAGATTAAAGTGAAGTCAATCCAAGTGTGCCCCTTATCCTTCAGTAAGGTTTAAGAACATAGGAAGTACGTTAGGGATCTGGCTCATTCATATGTCAATGAAAATGGCACATCCCACTGTTGATCCCATAAATACATAAATATGTACCGACACATCAAGTAGCTAGGATAAGTCCACTTATGAACCGATGTGCCTGATCGCTAAATTATTTAACAAGCGACTTAGCAGAGCTAATAATATAGCGGCAAATGAAAATTATCGATCCCACAGGGACAGAAGTAACGAAAAATCCTAAGTACTAAAACATTAGTTCTCAAAACTCTGGTTAGGGAAAATCAAATTTTGGGTTTTGGTTATTTTGAAAATCTCAATACTTGCTAATTAAAATTAAAACGGAAAACTAAATTACTTTTGATGAAAACGATTATGGGAAGTACCGATTCCAGGGATATCTACCTATCGAGTATGACATGGATGAATGAATTGATTATTTCCCAATTTAATTCCTCTTCGTAGTGAATCATCAGAAAGGTATTATGAACTTCTTTTTTGGACAATTCATAAAGTAGATTAATTGATTACCTATCTCCGCTCGGTCTCAAGATAAATTAACTAACTCCAAAGATCTACAGATTTATCCCTACAATCAATCTCCTTCAGTTACGACAAGAAATCAGATTATATTGTGAAAATCTCTTTCCATTGAAAACTATTACAATTACGTCTCAAGTAATCAACTAATTAATCCTAAGATGTGGCCAACAAACTCAAGATTATGAATTAAACTCAGATTTCACAAACTACGAAGGGAAAGGGAAAATAATTCAATTAATCAAAACATGCATACATTGATAGTTCGAAAACCTAGAATCTGAGGAAGAAATTAGTTACAAATATTTAGAGAAATATTCATCATAGAAAAATAAAACCTGAATTGCATAAAAATGTGGATCTGATTGTCTTCCCACAAAACTTTATCTTCAAACATAAAACTCTAAAACCTTGGAAATCTTCTAAAAATCTTCAATACTAAAATATCTAAATTGCTCTAATGATTTCCACCCTCAAAATGAATTTACACATGGCTATTTATAATAGTGAAGGATGTATCAAACGGTATCTAGGATTAGATATGTCTTTATCTTCAAAGCAGACTCAGATAAGGAATCCCGCATGCGCGTCGACCGTGGGAGAACAGCGTCGATCGACGCTGATGAAGTACCCTCGTCGATCCACATGGAATGGCATCGATCGACGTGGGCTTTGTTGCTTCCGTCGACCTTCTCCTTCTACTTCGTCGAGCACTTCTTTTCCAATCTTCGCGTCGATCGACGAGGCATCCCCGTCGATCCACATGGTCCTGAAACTGGGAACCTACTCTTCGTTGTTTTCGACCAAAAACCTGCATGTATCATCAAACACGACATTATAAGTACAAAAGCTAATTCATGCACGAAAAAGACACTAAAAACAATCTGAACACCACACAATTAGTCAAAGAACAACTAGATAAGTTGGTGAAAATCCTAACTTATCAACTCCCCCAAACTTAAACCATTGATCGTCCTCGATCAATTCACAGAAAAGAAATTTAATCAAATGCAGATACAAGTGTGCAATGCCTCACAAGCTTCTTTTGCAATCTAAGTATCACTCATTCACATAAATCATGCAATCCAAACAAATTCTCATTGTTAAATTATTGAGGAGGAACCTCACCGGGAAGTGTTTGCACTCATCGCTCTATCAAGTAAAGGGCTTGAAATTCACTTATTCAAGGTTTTAGTTCACCCCACCATAAGTTTGACAAATTCCTCATCTCTCCACTGCTAGTTGGTAGGTTTTTCAGGAAATCGAAAAGGTCTTGATTTGGTTGTAATGTGACTTACCTAAGAGGTAGGATATTTTTGGCTAAGTGACTCAAAATATTACATCCAAACACCAAGTCTTTTAGTATATCATGCCCACATGATTTTTTTCTTCTTATACGCAATCTTGTTTCTTCTCTTTTGTAATTTTCAGGGTTCTAACTTTATTTTGACTTTTATGAACTACACATATGAAGTTTTTCTTTTCAAATATTCTTTTTCTCTTCTCTTTTCATTCGTGTTCACCAATGTTCACTTTTTTTTCTTAATTTACCCACAGGAACCCCTATTTTTGCACACAACCTCATATCACAATCCCACAATTTACACAATCCAATAAATCACAATTTCTTGTTCATCAACCCTCCTAATCAAAGAAAGAAAAATTTTCAAGGCTCAAAGGGGCTACAAGTGAAAATTAAAGGTTAGTGTATGGGAGATGGGCTATGAAAGAACATGCCTAAAATCATTTTCACCCTATTACCACACTTAATGCAATCTCAAGAGAGAAATTCGTCAAATTCTAGGAAGTAAATCTAATAACCTTGTCACTCATCAAACGAAAAGATGGCACAAATTTCTCACAAGGTAGAAATTTCCGTCACTCCTCAATAATTACCCAATTTCCGAACAGTTATCATGCAAAAATTTATACTTCAAAGATCAACTTGTCAAGCAAAACAACTCCTATCATCGGCTACTCTATCACACAGATTATCATTCTTAACTAGCAAATATTTTGATTATCGATCAACAATTCAATTTCAAGGAAAGACAAGTAATCAGTTCCAACATCAACATAACCAAAAAGTAGTTCCGACTGCCCTATGTTCAAAAGCTCCTAAAACAATACTCAAGACTATTCAACTCAGAACAAGTACAACAAATCAAGAGTTCAAAACTTATTCAACACAGAACAAGTATCACAAATCAAGAGTTCAAAAATACTAATTTTGAGTGAAAAGCCTTGCAGAGAGCAATTGTTCACACTGAAGCAATAGATAAAGGATGGTGATGGTTCAGAAAAAACGAAAACGAAAAACAAAAACAACGAAAAATTAAAATAAACCAGAAAATAAATAAAAATAAATGTTTCCCTTTTCCTATCCTCATCCCCCCAAACTTGTTTCACTCGAAGGAGTGGACAAGTTTGAAAGTTAGATAAGGAAAAAGGAAACGGTACCTCATTCCTCCTCCGGAGGATCCTCCATCTCAACATCAGGAGATGGCCAAACGGGTAGTCGCTGTCGGCGGTCCTGGCGCTCTCTAAGGCGTCGGAGGTAGACAGAGTCGGGCTCGGTGTTCAGGAGAAGGCATTGCATCTGCATGTCGAGGGTGTTGAGCCTCGTGTTCACGTGCTGACAAAATTCCGCCTGCCGGGTATGCTCCTCGGAATGCAAAACAGCCTGTTGTGACGTGGCCGGACAAGTGCCCACAAGTCTGATCGGGAATGTGTCCTCCTCCTTCATCGTGCCTCTCATCCTTCGGCTCCTCATCTCGAGCTCGGCTAGGGGGGTCAGCGGTCGCTGATCCGGCCGAGTCAGTGGGCGGTGATGAAGTCTGGAGGTACCGGGTCCTCCATGTGCCGACCATGAGCCTCAAATGGGCGGGTATACTCATCAACCCATTATCACGGAAGTGATAATTTGTGACGTGAGTGAGGTCCCTCTGTGGAAGCAAAAACCTGTCCCCATTGGACTTCTTCAGGGACCACCCTGACTCCCGGGGTGAAAGCATCAACATCTTCACCAAAACCCCGGTGCCAAGGCCTCGGTTGTCGTCCTCGAGCGCCTCAATCTGGGTTAAGTCAATGCCCACGTGCTCTGCAATCGGGTGATCAATCCCCCGCTCCAAATGTTCCTTTGGAGGCCTTGATCTGATGCTGCCAACGGTTCATGACCAATGCCGCAAAGCTGAATTCCTCTCCCGTCAGCATACAATAGAGGGCAGACAGCTCCCCAACTCTCACCTTGCCGCTCTCGTGCCTGCCGGTGATGGACACTCCCATGCACCTCTGGAGATACCAGAAAACTGGGTTGTCAATGGAGGAAGCCTTCAAGTTCCCCGAGTCAAATTCCCGCAAGTCCTTTTTAGCATCGGCTGCTATTTGGCACCAGAAGCGGGTAATGTCAAAGCTCGGGGGAAGAAAACCATCTCCCCCCCTTCGGACGCCCCAAATCTGTTCAAGCTTGTCCCTTGGTATCTCGTAGTGCTCGTTCAGAAGCTGGAAGGCAATGGTGGTCGTCTCTGACTCCGGCTGAACCTCATAGACATGGAGTGAGGCCAGGAACTCCAAGACAAGCGACGGATATGTTGGCCACCTCGCTGTCATCCAAGCACTCCAATTCACTCTCTCCAAGAGAGTCTTCACATTAGCTTGAATTCCCAGCCTCTCCATTGTCGTCAGGCATGGGTAGAGTGTCTGTCGGACGGTGAACTCGTCACTTGAGAGTTTTCTGAATCGTCTGGGCGAAACTCCATGATAAACTGCAAGGGTAGCAGGGAAAGCGTTAAAGTTCATCAATAATCTTCACAAAAATTCCCATACGTCAACATGACAAAATGCACAATTATCCACAAAATGTATCTACCCATGCAAAATTGACTCGACATTCACGTAATCCAACTCCTATCCTAGCATATTGCATCAAAATCTGAAAGAATTTTACCCCAAAGCAACATGACAAGAACAAAACCACCAACTAGAATTATTCCCCAAACTCACGTTCATCAAATTTAATGAAATCAAATCAACAAATCCATGATAAGAAAGTGTATTGACTAAAACGACTAACCATATCGAATAATCATCATGAATAGCAATGAAATCAACAAAAAATGACAAAATGGAAACAAGCGCTCCAAGTTCAATTTCATCAAAAATCATGGTCAAAACCTTCAAAACATATGAAATAATCGAAGATGAGAGGTTTAGGATACATACCGTGGATTGTAGCGACGAATTTGGAGAGAAAAAATTCGTGGAGTGTTTTGGGAGAGGACAGAAATCGTGCGTGTGTGTTTGTGAGGGAAAGAATGAGGGGTTTTGGGTTTTAAACCCGTCTCAGTCCGGGCTCGAAATCATTCGCGTTGATCGACGAGGCACCCCCGTCGATCGACGTGGCCAAAACTTCCTCGTTGATCTTTGACGAATGGCATTGATCGATGAAGCTCAAAAACTCACATCGATCGACACCAAAGGGCGGCGATCGATGTGGCCCCGACAGATGACTTGACCCGACGAAATTCGAAAAATTCTTGAAATACAAAACTCATATGACTGAATTTAAAAAAACAGAAACAAAAGAAAGCAATAAATTGTTGGGTTACCTCCCAACCAGCGCTTGGTTTTATGTCGCTAGCTCGACAATACCTGTGAGTTCAAAGGTGATTCAAGTAATACTTATCCACCGCTTCGACTTGAAGTGGGGTGTAGTATGGTTTCAGGTTCTGCCCGTTCACCTTGAAGCTCTTCCCATCTTGGCTGGCTAATTCAACTACACCGTTCATGAATTGATAGATCACGGTGTATGGTCCGGCCCACTTTGACTGCAGCTTTCCGGGCATGAATCGAAGACAGGATTTGAAGAGGAGAACTTTATCACCGGCATGGAACACATGTGAGCGAATCCTCTTGTCGTGGAATCTCTTCGCTCGATTCTTGTAGATGACATTGTTCTCATAAGCTTCATCCCGAAAGTCTTCAAGCTCATTCAATGCCATGGCTCGCTTTTCTGTGGCTGTCCTCCAATCCAAGTTTAGTTCTTTCACTGCCCTCCAAGCCTTGTGATCCATCTCCACTGGTAGGTGACAGGACTTCCCGAAAATCAGCTGGTACGGTGATGTCCCAATGGGTGTTTTGTAGGCGGTGCGGTATGCCCATAATGCACCATCAAGTACAGCCGCCCAATCCTTTCTTTGCTTCACCGTCTTTTCCAGAATTTGTTTGATTTCTCGGTTGGACAACTCTGTCAGCCCATTCCCTTGAGGGTGATATGGAGTGGTGACTCGGTGTTAGACTTCGTACCTCGCAAGAAGAGTGGTCAGCCATTTGTTGCAGAAGTGGGATCCCCCATCGCTTACCAAGGCTCTTGGCGTCCCAAATCTCATTATGAGCTTTTGCAGGAACTTGATGACCACTTTGGAGTCGTTTGTGACTGTTGGCACAGCCTCAACCCATCGTGACACGTAGTCCACTGCCAGAAGCATGTATCAGAACCCTTGGGATGGCGGAAAAGGTCCCATGAAGTCGATCCCCCAAACATCAAAGATCTCGACTTCGATGACCGGCATCAGTGGCATCTCATCCCTCTGCGAGATGTTGCCGGTCCTTTTGGCAGCGATCACAACTCGTAATCCATCCACGACAGATCTCATAGATAGATGGCCAATAGAATCCGCTGGCGAGAATTTTGAATGTCGTCCGATTGGCTGAATGATGGCCGCCACTAGGAGATGAATGACAGGCTTCGAAGATTTGTTGCCACTCGGACTGGGGCACACAACGGCAAATGACGCCATCAGCACATCTACGCCACAGATAGGGATCCTCCCAATATTAGAATCTAACGTTGTGCAAAAACTTCTTCTTTGCGTATGGAGAAGAGTCCAGAGGAAGTACACCGCTAACCAAGTAGTTGGCGAAATCTGCATACCATGGAGTTTTAGACTCGTACATCTCTTTCAAATCCCTGATGGCGTAGATTTGTTCGTCGAGGAATGTCTCTTGGATTGTCATCTGCTGATCATCCCCTTAGACCGGTGGCTCGAGTCTGGACAAGTGGTTGGCAATCACGTTCTCGCTCCCTTTTCTATCCTTGATCTCCAAGTCAAACTCCTGCAGCAACAATATCCACCGGATCAGTCTTGGCTTGGGATCTTACTTTGTGAACAAGTATCTGATGGCTGCATGGTCGGTGTAGACAATCGTCTTCGAGCCTATAAGATAAGGCTGGAACTTGTCGAAGGCATACACCTCGCGAGTATCTCTTTCTCCATGGTGGTGTAGTTGCATTGCGCCGGATTCATGCTCTTGCTGGCATAGTGAATTACATGGAAGAGCCTTCCTTTCAGTTGTCCCAAGACTACTCCAACAGCATAGTCGCTAGCGTCGCACATCAATGTGGAGGGCTCATCCCAGTCAGGCGCTGTCAAGACTGGCGCAGTCACCAGTACCTCTTTCAATCTCTCAAATGCCTTCACGCACTCATCATCAATCACTTTTGCTCGGTCTACTTCAGGTCCTTCAGCTGACACTCGATGTCCCAACACAATCCCCTCTCACACCAAGAAGCGGCATTTCTCCGAATTGAGGCAAAGGTTAGTCTCGGTGCATCTCTCGAGTATAGATTCTGCAAACAAACATCGAATGAGCTACCAAAAACCAAGAAATCATTCATGAATACGTCCATGACATCTTCGATCAAGTCGTGGAAGATTGCCATCATGCATCTCTGGAAGGTAGCCGGTGTACTGCATAGTCCGAAGGGCATCCGACGGTAGGCGAATACTCCGTATGGACAGGTGAATGCTGTCTTGTGTTGATCTTCAGGCACCACAGCTATCTGGTTGTACCATGAGTAACCATCAAGAAAACAATAAAAAGGGTAACCGGATAATCTATCGAGCATTTGATCAATGAAAGGAAGAGAAGAGTGATCCTTGCACGTGGCGGTGTTCAAAGCGCGGTAGTCAATGCAAAATCGCCATCCCGTGATCAGTCTTGTCGCAACTTCCTCTCCATCATCATTCTTCACTAGCTGCATCCCCCCTTTCTTGGCTACTACTTGTGTAGGGCTCACCCAATTGCTGTCGGAAATTGGGTAGATCATGCCATGGTCAAGTAGTTTGAGAACCTCCTTCTTTACGGCTTCTTACATGATGGGATTCAGTCATCATTGTGCTTGTCTCTTTGGTTTGGCGTCCTCTTCAAGGATGATCTTGTGCATGCACAACGAAGGGCTGATCCTATTGATATCTCCCAGAGTCCATTTGATAGTGGACTTATATTTCTGTAAGACTCGTAGCAATTTGTCCAACTCCCCCTGTGTAAGATAGGCAGAAACAATAACAGGGTAAGTGTCATCAGAACCCAGAAATGCATACCTGAGTTGTGCCGGAAGCATCTTGAGTTCCAGAAGTGGTGGATCGGAGTCGAAAATTGGCTTTCTCAGGTCCACATCGATCGACGAAGAGGCCACGTCGATGGAAGGGACGTCGATCAACGAGACAGTAGCGTCGATCGACTTGTTCCTCCCCGTGTCTCCTTCCGGTTGATTCTGACGGTAGTGGTTAGGTAGCGGCTCTCTCTTGGTTTCTTTTTCTCGAGTTATCTCCTCAAACACATCCAGCTCCACGACCAGATCCAGGATCCCCTCTTCTGCCTCGTCCAGATTTGTTGACGAGAACAACGAATGTTGCAGGCAGTTTTCCAGAAAATCCGGTTCACTTTTGAGAGAGGCAAAGGGAGAAGACATTACCAGGCAGAAGCAGTTAATCATGTGGAATTCTTCTTGATGGCTTCCTTCATTGTGCTACTGCATTGCCTTATAGATTGAGAATGTAACTGACTCGTTGTTCACTCGGAATGTCAGTTTGCCGTCTCGAATGTCAATCAATGCCCCTCCGGTTTTCAGGAATGGCCTTCCAAGGATAAGAGGTATGTTCCGATCTTCTTCCATGTCTAGCACCACGAAATCGGCTGAATGATGAAATCTTTTACCTTCACCAGCACATCTTCCACGATGCCTTTCGGGTAAGAAACTGATCGATCGGCCATCTGAAGTGAGATTGTAGTGGGCTTGATGTTTCCGATTTTTAACCGCTTGAAGATTGACAGCATCATCAGATTGATTGATGCTCCAGAATCGCAGAGGACCTTCCCAAAGGTTTCTCCTCCGATTACGCAAGAGATTGTGAAGGAGCCCGGGTCCTCCCTTTTGATCGGCATCTTCTTTTGAATAATGGCGCTGCATTCTTCAAACAGGTTGACCGTCTCATGTTCCAAGAAGGGTCTTTTCTGAGATACCATGTCCTTCAGAAAATTGATGTATCTGGGCATCTCTTGCAGGGCTTCGACTAATGGAATATTGATATGCACTTTCTTCATTGTTTCCAGGAATCGTGCATACCTCTCGTTCATCTTTGTCTTGGCGAACCGCTGCGGATATGGCAGAGGCGGTTTCTTCAGTGGTGGAACGGGGGCTGGTGTCAATCGACGTGGACTCAGGAGTTGCATCGATCGATGGGGACCCTCCGTCGGTCGACGGGATCTCATCAGCGATGGTTTCTTCATCCTGCTCGGCTTCTCCTTCCTCCCGGGTATCTTTCCCTGGCTGCTTTGGTCCTTCATATGATTTTCCCCCTCTCAGAGTTATGGCGTTCACTTGGTTCCTCTGATTCTGGTTCTTGGGATTGACCTGAGTGTTGCTCGGAAATTGTCCCGGCTTGTGTTTAGTTCCAAGAGCATCGGCAATGTGACTGACTTGGTTCTCAATGATCTGCACATGATTCTGCATCTGGTCAACTTTAGTGTTCACGCCCGAGATTTCTTGTTTGAGCTTGGCTACCGTATCGGTGGAGCCTTCCATATATTTAGCCAAAATCTCCTCAAGATTTGGCTTCTTCTTCTCCACAACTGCCCCGTCTTGCACGGCAAATTCCGGTGGTGGCAGCTCTGCAGCTTGAGGGTTTGCGTAGGAAAATACAGGATGATTCCTCGCAAGATTATAAGTGTAGGGTTGGTTATGTTGCTGATTGTGTTGCTGATACCCTCCTCGGTAATTGTTTTAATAAGCGCCTCTTTGAATGAAGTTTACTTCGGCACCCTCACCATCAGGTGGAACTTGCATCATCTCAACTGCAGCGACAGTTTTCTCTTGCTTCAGTGTAGCGAACTCTTCCTTGAGCTTTTTCAACTCAGTTGCCAAATCAGGTTGTTCGGCAACTTTCTCCACCACTTTTTCGACTGCTTTCATGGGTCGAGTACGATTTGAGGACCACCGTTGAGTGTTGTTGGCCATCTTTTGGAAGAATTCCATGGCTTTCTTTCCGCTTTTCATAATGATGGTATCTCCCAATATAGTGTCCACCAATTTGACGGTCTTGTCATTGAGTCTTTCATAGAATGCTTCTGCCTGTTCTCCTGGCGGAAAGTCTTGTCCGGGGCAAGATCTCAGTAGTTCTTTGAATCTTTCCCACGTCTCACTAAAGCTCTCATCGGGTCTTTGAGCAAATCTGATGATTTCCTTCTTTCTCTGCCTGATGACATTCGGAGGGAAGAAATTTTCCAGGAACTCATTCCTCAATTCAGTCCATGTGCTTATGCTTTCCTTGTCCAACGCAGTAAACCATGATTGTGCCTTATCCCTCGGAGAGAATGCGAACAGACGCATTCGGATGGCACTCTTGCTGACTCCTCCGATCTTGACAGTGTTGCAGAGCATGAGGAACTTATCCAGATCTGCATAAGGATCCTCAGTAGCCCTTCCTCCGAATTGATTTTGTTAGACCATCTGCACCAATCCGGTCTTCAGCTCGAAATTGTTGGCATTGATGCCAATCCTGAAGTCTGTCTCCCTGAATCGAGGTTTATACCGGTTCTGCATGGCCTCCTCTTCTTCCTCATCATCAGATTCCTCTGGCGGATTCTGATTGTCATCCTCTTCATTGTTGGGATTATCCTCAAACAATGGGTTACGACGGACATCCCTTCCATTCGGATTGTTCCTCTCGAGGTCTCTTTCCAGATTCAGCTTTTGGATTTGTGCCCTCATAGCTTGAACTTCTTGGAGGAGCACAACTTGCTCTTCCGCCGTTAGCACTGGTGGAGGCTGTTGAACAACCGGCTGTGGTATGTTGTCGTCCATTGCTTGATTACTCGAGCTTTCTTGAGCATGCTTATTCTTTCGGATCTTTCTGTAAATGGCTTCAATATCCGGGTGATAGTATAGCGGGTCCTATCCTCTAGCTCTCGTTCTCATGCACTACCTGTACAGCAAAGGAGGTAGTGAGGTAAAACTGAAAATAAAATGAAACGAACTGAAATTGCAAAATTGAAAATCAAAAAATACCACGGCGTCGATCGACAAGCTATAGCATCGATTGACGAGGTAATGACACACGCGTCGATCGACAAAAAATCACGTCGATCGACATAAACGACGAAAAATACGAAAACACGAAGAAAATTACAACCTAAATTAGTATTTTGATCACAGTTTTAATAGTAAGTTTAATTCTATTCTTTCCCCGACAACGGCGCCAAAATTTGATCGCTAAATTATTTAACAAGCGACTTAGCAGAGCTAATAATATAGCGGCAAATAAAAATTATCGATCCCACAGGCAAAGAAGTAGCGAAAAATCCTAAGTACTAAAACATTAGTTCTCAAAACTCTGGTTAGGGAAAATCAAATTTTGGGTTTTGGTTATTTTGAAAATCTCAATACTTGCTAATTAAAATTAAAACAGAAAACTAAATTACTTTTGATGAAAACGATTATGGGAAGTACAGATTACAGGGATATATACCTATCGAGTATGACATGGATGGTCCCAATTTAATTCCTCTTCGTAGGGAAACATCAGAAAGGTATTATGAACTTCTTTGTTGGACAATTCATAAAGGTGATTAATTAATTACCTATCTCCGCTCGGTCTCAAGATATATTAACTAACTCCAAAGATCTACAGATTTATCCCTACAATCAATCTCCTTCAGTTACGACAAGAAATCAGATTATATTGTGAAAATCTCTTTCCATTGAAAACGATTACAGTTACGTCTCAAGTAATCAACTAATTAATCCTAAGATGTGGCCAACAAACTCAAGATTATGATTAAACTCAGATTTCACAAACTACGAAGGGAAAGGGAAAATAATTCAATTAATCAAAACATGCATACATTGATAGTTCGAAACCCTAGAATCTGAAGAAGAAATTAGTTACAAATATTTAGAGAAATATTCATCATAGAAAAATAAAACCTGAATTGCATAAAAACGTGGATCTGATTTTCTTCCCACAAAACTTTGTCTTTAAACATAAAACTCTAAACCTTGGAAATCTTCTAAAAATCTTCAATACTAAAATCTCTAAATTGCTCTAATGATTTCCACCCTCAAAACGAATTTACACATGGCTATTTATAATAGTGAAGGATGTATCAAACAGTATCTAGGATTAGATATGTCTTTATCTTCAAAGCAGACTCAGATTAGGAATCCCGCATGCGCGTCGACCGTGGGAGAACAGCGTCGATCAACACTGATAAAGTACCCTCGTCGATCCACGTGGAATGGCGTTGATCTACGTGGGCATTGTTGCTTCCGTCGACCTTCTCCTTCTCCTTCGTCAGGCACTTCTTTTCCAATCTTCGCGTCGATCAACGAGGCATCCCCGTCGATCCACGTGGTCCTGAAACTCGGAACCTACTCTTCGTTGTTTTTGACAAAAAACCTGCATGATTCATCAAACACGACAATACAAGTACAAAAGCCAATTCATGCACGAAAAAGACACTAAAAACAATCTGAACACCACACAATTAGTCAAAGAACAACCAAATAAGTTGGTGAAAATCCTAACTTATCCGTGCCGCAGATTAAACCAACAGCCTATCCAGGGTCTGTTTCAGCTGTGATACTGTTTATATCTCGATAGGTCAAACGAACCATATGATCCTCTGTGATCTCCCACACACCATATGGTCATCCCTATCTACAAGATAAAATGATATTATAGTTCGTTGTATGTTCACATTTATCAGATAGCGAGAATTGTTGATGTAACACATAAACGAAGGCCAGTATACAAAACATTTAATCATTTATGCTTTCAATAGACAATCCCAACAATTGGCCAGAGTCAAAATTCCTTCTCCTCCCTATACTGGTTGCGCCGCCCAGCTCTCTCTCTCCCTATGGTTTTGACTAATTTGAATTATGATCAAGGTGGCTAGGGTTTCAGAGAGAGAGGGGTCTATTTATAGACCTAGGGATTTATCCCTAATGGGCTACTGGGCTCCATTCAACATATTTAATTGGACTAGTCCTGGGACCTAATGCAAATAACAAAGTAGACCTATAAATTAATTAATTCTCATGTCCACAACCCAGGACACAATTAATTAATTAATATTAATTATTTTTCACAACAGAATTAATACTGACCTACCCCTTTATTACCACGCTATGAGAACGGGCTGCATTAATTGAAAATCCCCATATTTAAGGTTACCGGACATTCATTAATTAATCGAAGCTTCTCACAAGCTCTATCTACAATTAATTAATATCTTATTATTCCTGAGTAGTACCACTCAATCCTTATCACTCGTGCCTTATCTTAATCAGCCTGCA
This sequence comes from Plectranthus barbatus, assembly GCA_026898455.1. Classification (NCBI taxonomy): domain Eukaryota; kingdom Viridiplantae; phylum Streptophyta; class Magnoliopsida; order Lamiales; family Lamiaceae; genus Plectranthus; species Plectranthus barbatus. The sequence goes on along the minus strand of JAPKLW010000126.1, from coordinate 48,741 downwards.
GGACTTTGGCACGATGAATGTCAGTGAGCTCCTCAAGGAATGTCCCCATCCTATTACTCGGATATGGTTACCTAAACCCAGTCTCAGGCAGTACTACAAGAACTGTTGTTACCCAAGATGCGGATATACGAGCACGTTACTTAGCTCTCCACCATGGCAAGTCAAAGCAACAGCCAATCCGTGCAAACCCCTGAACCTTCGTTAGGGTTTGGACTCAATCAACAACGAGATCTTGTATTCACTGATGTGAGACAGTCGAATACATCTCACTGTGGTCCATCAATATGCCACCCTTGCATACCAGCATGTCAAGTAACCAAGACAGACTATTTATTCCGACAATGCCGCAGCTATCCGGACAGATGTATCCTCATACGCTGTCTCGGTTGTGATCAGGTTTATGTCTCACTAGGTGAAGTGATCATACTATCTTCTGCGATATACTACACGCCATATGATCGTCCCTATCGGTGAGACAAGAGGATACCATTGTTACATACATGTAAGATTGTTTAACAGATAGGAGAAATAAACTGTTGTATACCCATTGTAATAAATGCTTTCAGTATACAAAACCAATCAATCACCCACTCATACTCAAAGCATAACTAAGCTATTACAGAGTATATACTGCGTCTATCTAGCCTGCTATCTCGTTAACCACTGTCAGTGGTCGGCATCCACCTTAGACCCAGCCTACGAATATGACTTTCGTAAACTTTCTGCAGCAAGCTCTTTGTAAATGGATCAACAAGGTTGTCCTTAGTGTCAATCTTCTTGATCAACACATCGCCCCTCGATATGATCTCTCGTATGATATGGTACTTTCTCTCTATGTGTTTGCTTGCCCTGTGAGACCGCGGTTCATTTGAGTTCGCCACTGCACCAGCGTTATCACAATAAATTGTGATTGCCGATCAATCCACAACTCTGATGCTCGAATCTGTGCAACATACCACTAGAACACATAGAGACCATCAATTCGGTAAAAGTTTTCTAAGAATTCCATAATTTGTTGACGAAGATATCGTGATTTGTACCGAACTCCTCAATTAAGCACTTATAAAAATGATTCCCGTTCAAACCACAACTCCGATGCTCACATGTGTGCAACATACTTGTATAACTCATCGAGACGATCGATTCAGTACTAGTTTTCAAAAAGTTCCATCGATTTTTGATGAAGGTATCGTGGTTTGAAACAAACTCCTCATTTTAGCACTTATAAATTTGATTCCCGATCAACCCACAACCCCAATGCTCGAATGTGTGCAACATACTTGTAGAACTCATCAAGACGATTGATTTAGTACAAGTTTTTAAAAGTGTTCCATCGTTTATTGATAAAAATATTGTGGTTTGTACTGAACTCCACATTTATGAACGTATAAACTTGATTGCCGATCAATCCACAACTCCGATGCTCGAATCTGTGCAACATACTAGTAGAAATCATCGAGACGATCGATTTGGTATAAGTTTTCAAAGAGTTCCATCGTTTGTTGATGAAGATATCGTGGTTTGTATTGAACTCCTCATTTAAGTATTGAACTCCTCATTTAAACACTTATAAAGTTGACTGCCAATCAATTCACAACTCCAATGCTCGAATGTGTGTCACATATTTCTAGAAATCATTGAGACGAATGATTTGTTACAAGGTTTTGAAGAGTTCCATCATTTGTTGATGAAGATATCTTGGTTTGTACAGAAGTCTTCATTTAAGCACTTATAAAGTTGATTCTCGATCAATCCACAAATTCGATGCTCGAAACTGTGGAATATACTTGTAGAACTCATTGAGAAGAACGATTCAATAAAAGTTTTCAAAGAGTTCCATAGTTTGCTGATGAAGATATCGTGGTTTATAACAAACTCCACATTTTAGCACTTATAAATTTGATTCCCGATCAATCCAAAACATTGATGCTCGAATGTGTGCAACATACTTGTAGAACTCATCGAGACGATTGATTTGGAACTAGTTTTCAAAGAGTTCTATCGTTTGTTGTTAAAAATATCGTGGTTTGTACGGAACTCTTTATTTAAGCACTTATAAAGTTGATTCCCAATCAATCCACAACTCCAATGCTCAAATGTTTGCAACATACATGTAGAACTCATAGATATGATATATTCGGTACAAGTTTTCAAAGAGTTCCATCCTTTGTTGACGTAGATATCATGGTTTGTACCGAACTTCTCATTTGAGCACTTATAAATTTGATACCCAATCAATCCACAACTATGATGCTCAAATGTGTGCAACATACTTTTGAGAAGTCATCGAGACGATCAATTTGGTACAAATTTTCTTAGAGTTCCATCATTTGTTGATGAAAATAGAGTGGTTTGTACCGAACTCCACATTTAATCACTTATAAAGTTGATTCATGATCAATCCACAACTCCGATGCTCAAATTTGTGCATCATACTTGTAGAACTTATCGAGACGATTGATTCAGTAAAGGTTTTCAAAGATTTCAATGTTTTGTTGATGAAGATATCATGGTTTGTAACGAACTCCGATGCTTGAATCTGTGCATACATGTAGAAATCATCGAGACGATTGATTTGGTACAAATTTATAAAAAGTTCCATCATTTGTTAATGAAGATATTGTGGTTTGTACCAAACTCCTCATTTAAGCACTTATAAATTTGATTCCCAATCAATCCACAACTCTGATTCTTGAATGTGTGCAACATACTTGTAGAACTCATCGAGAATATTGATTCGGTACAAGTTTTCAAAGAGTTCTATCGTTTGTTGATGAAGATATCATCATTGGTACCGAAGTCCTCATTTAAGCACTTATATTGTGGTTTGAACGGAACTCCTCATTTATGCAATTCTAAAGTTTATTGCCGACCAATCCACAACTCTGATGCTTGAATCTGTGCAACATACTTGGAGAACTCATTGAGACGACCGATTCGATACATGATTTCGAAGAATTCCATATTTTGTTGAAGTTGATATCGTGGTTTGTACCGGACTCATATAAAGTTGATTCCCGATCAATCAACAACTCCGATGCTCAAATGTGTTCAACATACTTGAAGAACTCATCGGGACGATTGATTCAAAATAAGTTTTCAAAGAGTTCCATGATTAGTTGATGAAGATATCGTGGGTTGTACCGAACTCTTCATTTAAGCACTTTTAAAGTTGATTCTCGATCAATCCACAACTTCGATGCTCAAATGTGTGCAACATACTTGTAGAACTCATTGAGACGAATGATTCAGTACAAGTTTTCAAAGAGTTCCATCGTTTGTTGATGAAGATATCGTGGTTTGTAAGGAACTTCTCATTTTAGCAATTTTAAATGTTATTCTCGTTCCATCCACAACTCCGATGCTCAAATGTGTGCAAAATACATGTAGAACTCATTGAGACGACATATTTGGTACAAGTTTTCAAGGATTTCAATGATTTGTTGATGAAAATATCGTGGTATTTACCGAACTTCTCATTTAAGCACTTATAAATTTGATTCCCGATCAATCCACAACTCTAATGCTCGAATGTGTGCAACATAATTGTAGAACTCATCGAGATGATTGATTTGGTACAAATTTTCAAAGAGTTCAATTGTTTGTTGATGAAGATATCGTGGTTTGTACAAAAACTCCTCATTTAAGCACTTATAAAGTTGATTGTCGATCAATCCACAACTCCAATGCTCGAATCTGTGCAATATACTTGTAGAACTCATCGAGACGATCGATTCGGTGCAAGGTTTTAGAGAATTTCATCATTTGTTGAAGAAGATATCGTTGTTTGTACCGAAGTCCTAGTTTAAGCACTTATAAAGTAGATTTCCGATCAATTCACAACTCCGATGCTCGAATGTGTGCAAAATACTGGTAGAACTCATCGAGACGATCGATTCGGTTCAAGTTTTTAAAGAATTCCATTATTAGTTGATGAAGATATCAGTGTTTATACTGAACTCCTCATTTAAGCACTTATAAAGTTGATTCCCGATCATTCCACAACTCCGATGCTCGAATGTATGCAACATACTTGTAGAACTTATCGAGATGATTAATTCGGTACTAGTTTTTATAGAATTCCATCATTTGTTGATTAAGATATCCTGGTTTGTACCGAACTCATCATTTAAGCACATATAAAGTACATTCCAGTTCAATCCACGACTCCGATGCTCGAATGTGTGTGCAACATACTTGTAGAACACATCTACACGATCGATCCGGTACAAGTTTTCAAAGAGTTCTATCGTTTGCTGATGAATATATCATGATTTGTACCGAAGTCTTTATTTGAGCACTTGTAAATTTGATTCCCTTTCATTCCACAACTCCGATGATCGAATGTGTGCAACATACTTATAGCACTCATCGAGACAATCGATTTGGAATAAGTTTTCAAAGAGTTCAATCATTTGTTGATGAAGATATCATCATTTGTATCAAAGTCCTCATTTAAGCACTTATAAAGTTGATTGTCGATCAATCCGCTACTCCGACACTCGAATTTGTGCAACATACTTGTAGAACACATCGAGATGATCCAATCGGTACAAGTTTTCTAAGAATTCCATCATTGGTTGATGAAGATATCGTTGTTTGTACCGAACTCCTCGTGTAAGCACTTATGAAGTTGATTCCCGATCAATCCAACACTCCGATGCTCCAATGTGTGCAACATACATAGAACTCATCGAGACGATCAATTCAGTACGAGTTTTCAAAGAGTTCCATCCTTTGTTGATGAAGTTATCGTGGTTTGTACCGAACTCCTCATTTAAGCACTTATAAAATTGATTCCCAATCAATCCTCAACTCAGATGCCCGAATGTGAGCAACATACGTTTAGAACTCATTGAGACGATCAATTCGGTAAAAGTTTTAAAAGAATTCCATCATTTGTTGATGAAGATATCGTTGTTTGTACTGAACTCCTCATTTAAGCACTTATCAAGTTTATTCTCGATCAATCCACAACTCTGATGCTTGAATCTATGCAACATACTTGTGGAACTCATCGAGACAATTGATTAGATACAAGTTTTCAAAGAATTCCATCTTTTTACGATGAAGATATCGTGGTTTGTACCGAACTCTTCATTTAAGCACTTATATAATTGATTCCCGATCAATCCTTAACTCAGATGCCCAAATGTGTGCAACATGCTTGTAGAACTCATCGAGACAATCAATTCGCCACAAATTTTCACAGAATTCCATCTTTTTATGATGAAGATATAATGGATTGTATCGAATTCCTCATTTAAGCACTTATAAAATTAATTCCCGATCGATCCACAACTCCGATGCTCGAATGTGAGCAACATACTTGTAGAACTCATCGAGACGATCGATTAGGTACATGTTTTCAAAGAGTTCAATCGTTTGTCGATGAAGATATCTTGGTTTGTACCGAACTCTTCATTTAAGGACTTATAAAGTTTATTCCCGATCAATAGACAACTTCTGTGCTCGAATGTGTGCAACATACTCTTAGAACTCATCGAGACAATCAATTTGGTTCAAGTTTTCAAAGAGATCCATCTTTTGTTGATGAAGATATCATGGTTTGTACCGAACTCTTCATCTAAGCACTTATAAAATTGATTCTCGATCAATCCACAACTCCAATGCTGGAATGTGTGCTACATACTTGTATAACTCATCGAGATGATGAATTCGGTACAAATTTTCATTGAGTTCCATCATTTGTTGATTAAGATATCGTGGTTTGTACCGAACTCCTCATTTAAGAAGTTATAAAGTTGATTCCCAATCAATGCACAACTCCGATGCTCGAATGTGTGCCACATACTTGTACAACTCATTGAGACGATCAAATCGGTACAAGTTTTCAAAGAGTTCAATTGTTTGTTGATGAAGATATTGTGGTTTCTACGGAACTCCTCATTTATGTACTTATAAGGTTGATTCCCGATCGATCCACAACTCCGATGCTCGAATGTCAGCATACTTGTAAAACTCATCAAGATGATTGATTCCATACAAGTTTTCATAGAGTTCAAACGTTTGTTGAAGAAGAAATCATGGTTTGTACCGAACTCTTGATTTGAGAACTTATAAAGTTGATTCCCGATCAAACCACAAATCTAATCCTCGAATGTGTGCAACATACTTGTAGAACTCATCGAGACGATCAATTCGGTAAAAGCTTTCATAGAGTTCTATTCTTTGTTTATGAAGATATCGTGGATTGTACCGAACTCTTCATTTAAGCACTTATAAAGTTGATTGTCGATCAATCCACAACTCCGATGCTCAAATGTGTGAAACATACTTGTAGAACTCGTCGAGACGATTGATTCGGTACAAGTTTTCAAAGAGTTCCATCCTTTGTTGATGAAGATATTGTGTTTTCTACCGAACTCCTCATTTAAGCACTTATAAGGTTGATTCCCGATCGTTCTACAACTCCGATGCTCGAATGTCCGCTTACTTGTAGAACTCAACGAGATGATTGATTCAGAACTAGTTTTCAAAGAGTTCCATCGTTTGTTGATGAAGATATCGTGGTTTGTACCGAACTATTCATTTAAGCACTTATAAAGTTGATTCCCAAGATCAATCCACAACTCCAATGCTCGAATGTGTGCAACACACTTGTAGAACTCATCGAGACAATCAATTCGGTACAAGTTTTAAAAAAGTTCCATCCTTTGTCGATAAAGATATCGTGGTTTGTAACAAACTCCTCATTTAAGAACTAATAAAATTGATTCCCGATCAATCCACAACTCCAATGCTCGAATGTGTGCAACATAGTTGTAGAACTCATTGAGAAAGTTTTCAAAGAGTTCAATTGTTTGTTGATGTAGATATCGTTGTTTGTACCGATCTCTTCATTTAAGCACTTATAAAGTTGAACCCAATCAATCCACAACTTCGATGCTCAAATGTGTGCAACATACTTGTAGAACTCATCGAGGCGATTGATTTGGTACAAGTTTTCAAAGAGTTCCTTCCTTTGTTGATGAAGATATCGTTGTTTGTACCGAACTCCGCATTTAAGCACTTATAAAGTTGATTCGCTTTCAATCCACAACTCTGATGCTCGAATGTGTATACTTTTAAAACTCAACGAGATGATCGATTCGGTACAAGTTGTCAAAGAGTTCAATTGTTTGTTGATGAAGATATCATGTTTTGTACCAAACTCTTCATTTAAGCACTTATAAAGTAGATTCCAGATCAATCCACAGCTCCAATGCTCGAATGTGTGCAACATACTTGTAGAACTCATCGAGACGATCGATTTGGTACAAGTTTTCAAAGAGTTCTATCCTTTGTTGATGGAGATATCGTGGATTGAACCGAACTCTTCATTTAAGCATGTATAAAGTTGATTCCTTATCAATCCACAACTCCAATGCTCGAATTTGTGCAACATACTTGTAGAAATCATCAAGACGATTGATTCGGCACAAGTTCTCAAAGAATTCCATCATTTGTTGATGAAGATGTCGTGGTTTGTACTGAACACCACATTAAAGCACTTATAAAGTTGATTCCCGATCAATCCACAACTTTGATGCTCCAATTTGTTCAACATACTTGTAGAACTCATCGAGACGATCAATTTGGTACAAGTTTTCAAAGAGTTGCATCCTTTGTTGATTAAGATATCATGGTTTGTACCGAACTCCTCATTTAAGCACTTATAAAGTTGATTCCCGATCAATACTCAACTTCGATGCTCGAATGTGTGCATACATGTAGAATTCATCGAGATGGTCGATTCAGTACAAGTTTTCAAAGAGTTCCATTGTTTGTTGATGAAGATATCATGGTTTGTAACGAACTCTTCATTTAAACACTTATAAAAATGATACCCGATCAATCCACAACTCCAATGCTCGAATGTTTGCAACATATTTGTAGAACTCATCAAGACGATCAATTCGGTACAAGTTTTCATAGAATTCCATCAGTTGTTGATGAAGAATCGTGGTTTGTACTGTACTTCTCATTTAAGCACTTATACAGTTCATTGTCGATCAATCCACAACTCCAATGCTCGAATTCTTGAGTAACATACTTGTAGAACTCATCAAGAAAATCGATTCGGTACAATTTTTCAAAGAATTACATCATTTGTTGATGAAGATATCGTGGTTTATACCGAACTCCTCATTTAAACACTTATAAAGTTGATTCCCGATTAATCCACAACTCCAATGCTCGAATGTGTGCAACATACTTGTAGAACTCATCGAGTCGATCAATCCGGTACAAGTTTTCATAGAGTTCTATCCTTTGTTGATGACGTTATCGTGGTTTGTACCAAACTACTCATTTAAGCACTTATAAAGTTGATTGACGATCAATCCACAACTTCGATGCTCGAATCTGTGCAACATACTAGTAGAACTCATAGAGATGATTGATTCGGTACAAGTTTTCAAAGAGTTCAATTGTTTGTTTATGAAGAAGTCGTGGTTTGTACCGAACTCTTCATTTAAGTCCTTATAAATTTGATTCCCGATCGATCCACTAATCTAATGCTCGAATGTGTGCAACATACTTGTAAAACTCATCGAGACGATCAATTCGGTAAAAGCTTTCATAGAGTTCTATTCTTTGTTTAAGAAGATATTGTGGATTGTACCGAACTCCTCATTTTAGCACTTATAAAGTTGATTGCCGATCAATCCACCACTCCGATGCTCAAATGTGTGCAACATACTTATAGAACTCGTCGAGACGATTGATTCGGTACAAGTTTTCAATGAGTTCCATCCTTTGTTGATGAAGATATCGTGGTTTCTACCAAACTCCTCATTTAAGCACTTATAAGGTTAAATCCCGATCGATCTACAACTCCGATGATCGAATGTCCACTTACTTGTAGAACTCAATGAGATGATTGATTCGGAACAAGTTTTCAAAGAGTTCAATCATTTGCTGATGAAGATATCGTGGTTTGTACCGAACTATTCATTTAAGCACTTATGAAGATGATTCCCACGATCAATCCACAACTCCAATGCTCGAATGTATGCAACACACTTGTAGAATTCATCGAGACGATCAATAAGGTACAAGTTTTAAAAAAGTTCCATCCTTTGTCGATAAAGATTTCGTGGTTTGTACCGAACTCCTCACTTAAGCACTAATAAAATTGATTCCCGATTAATCCACAACTCCAATGCTCGAATGTGTGCAACATTGTTGTAGAACTCATCGAGAAGATTGATTTGGTACAAGTTTTCAAAGAGTTCTATCGTTTGTTGATGAAGATATCGTGGTTTGTACCGATCTCTACATTTAAGCACTTATATAGTTGATTCCCGATTAATCCACAACACTGATGCACAAATGTGTGCAACATACTTGTAGTACTCATAAAGACGATCGATTTGGTACGAGTTTTCAAAGAGTTCCTTCCTTTTTTTATGAAGATATTGTGGTTTTATCGAACTCCTCATTTAAGCACTTATAAGGTTTATTCCCGATCAATCCACAACTCAGATGCTCATATGTGTGCTTACTTGTAAAACTCATCGAGATGATCGATTCGGTACAAGTTGTCAAAGAGTTCAATCGTTTATTGATGAAGATATCTTAGTTTGTACCAAACTCTTCATTTAAGCACTTATAAAGTTGATTCCCGATCTACCCACAACTCCGATGCTCGAATGTGTGCAACATTCATGTAGAACTCATCGAGACGAGCAATTTGGTACAAGTTTTCATGTAGATATCGTGGATTGTACCGAACTCTTCATTTAAGCACTTATAAAGTTGATTCCCGATCAATCCACAACTCCAATGCTCGAATGTGTGCAACATAGTTTTAGAACTCATCGAGATGATCAATTCCCTACAAGTTTTCATAGAGTTCTATCCTTTGTTGAAGAAGATATTGTGGTTTGTACCGAACTCCTCATTTAAGCACTTATAAAGTTGATTGTCGATCAATCCACATATACAATGCTCGAATCTGTGCAACAGACTTGTAGAACTTATCGAGATGATCGATTCAGTACAAGTTCTCAAAGAATTCCATCATTTCTTGATGAAGATATCGTGGTTTGTACCGAACACCTCATTTAAGTACTTATAAAGATTATTCCCAATCAATCCACAGCTCCATGCTCGAATCTATGCAACATACTTGTAGAACTCATCGAGATGATTAATTCGGTGCAAGTTTTTAAAGAGTTCCATCCTTTGTTGATGAAGATATCATGGTTTGTACCGAGCTCATTATTTAAGCACTTATAAAGTTGATTCTCAATTAAGCCTCAACTTCGATGCTCGAATATGTGCACACTTGTAGAATTCATAGAGAAAATCAATTCAGTACATGTTTTCAAAGAGTTCCATCGTTTGTTGATGAAGATATCGTGGTTCGTATCGAACTCTTCATTTAAGCACTTATAAAGTTGATTTCCAATCTGCCCACAACTCCAATGCTCAAATGTGAGCAACATACTTGTAGAACTCATCGAGACGATCAATTCGGTACAAGTTTTCATAGAGTTCTATCCTTTGTTGATGAAGATATCGTGGTTTGTACTGAACACTTAATTTAAGCACTTATAAAGTTTATTCCTGGTCAATCCACAACTCCAATGCTCGAATTTGTGCAACATACTTGTAGAACTCAATGAGATGATCAATTTGGTACAAGTTTTCATATAGTTCTATCCTTTGTTGATGAAGATATCGTGGTTTCTACCGAATCCTCATTTAAGCACTTATAAGGTTGATTCCCGATCGATCCACAACTCCAATGTTTGAATGTCTGCATACTTGTAGAACTCATCGATATGATTGATTCGGTCGAAGTTTTCAAAGAGTTCAACCGTGTGTTGATGAAGATATCGTGGTTTGAATCGAACTATTCATTTAAGCACTTATAAAGTTGATTCCCCCAATCAAATCACAACTCCAATGCTCGAATGTGTGCAACGCACTTGTAGAACTCATCGAGACGATCAATTATGTACATGTTTTCAAAAAGTTCCATCATTTGTCGATAAAGATATTGTGGCTTGTACTGAACTACTCATTTAAGCACTAATAAAAATGATTCCCGATCGATCCACAACTCTGATGCTCGAATATGTGCAACATAGTTATAGAACTCATCAAGATGATCGATTCGGTACAAGTTGTCATAGAGTTCAATCGTTTATTGATGAAGATATCTTTGTTTGTACCAAACTCTTCATTTAAGCACTCATAAAGTTGATTCCCGATCAATCCACCACTCCGATGCTCAAATGTGTGCAACATACTTGTAGAACTCATCTAGATGGTCAATTCGGTACAAGTTTTCTAAGAGTTCCTTCCTTTGTTGAAGAAGATATCGTGGTTTGTATCGAACTCCTCATTTAAGCACTTATAAGGTTGATTCCCGATTAATCCATAACTCCGATGCACGAATATGTGCATACTTGTAAAACTCATCGAGATGATCGATTCGGTATAAGTTGTCAAAGAGTTCATTCGTTTGTTAATGAAGATATCGTGGTTTGTACCGAACTCTTCATTTAAGCACTTATAATGTTTATTCCCGATCAATCCACAACTACAATGCTCCAATGTGTGCAACATACTTCTAGAACTCATCGAGACGATCAATTCGGTAAAAGTTTTCCTAGAGTTCTATCCTTTGTTGATGAAGATATCCTAGTTTATACCGTACTCCTCATTTAAGCACTTATACGGTTAATTGCCGATCAATCCACAACTCCAATGCTCGAATATGTGCAACATACATGTAAAACTCATCGAGATGATTGATTCGTTACATGTTCTCAAAGAATTCCATCATTTGTTGATGAAGATATCGTGGTTTTTACCGAACACCTCATTTAAGCACTTATAAAGTTGATTCCCGATCAATCCACAATTCTGATGCTCAAGTCTGTGCAACATACTCGTAGAACTCATCGAGACGATCAATTCGGTACTAGTTTTCAAAGAGTTCCATCCTTTGTTGATGAAGATTTCGTGGTTCGTACCGAACTCTTCATTTAAGCACTTATAAAGTTGATTCCCGATCTGATACGATCCTCACCGGGAAGGTTTAGATCGCAGCCCAGGAACAGGAGTTGACACGACGCAGAAACGACACGAACAGAACTGGAAAAAGAAACAAAAAACGGATGGAAGTTCAGCAACCCTAATTCGACCCTTCAAATGACGAATTCCAGACGAATCTCCTATACGCCCCAAGAAGCTGAAGAACTAATGACACAGAACGGTAGAAGACACCACAATCGGATGTGTAAGTCCGATTGATAAGTCAATTCGAATTTCAAGGAATCCACAGAAATTCTTGAGCTTTCTGACTAGGAGAATTAAACTCACAAATATTATTGACTGAAAACTGAATTACAATGAAAATATGAAGCCCTCTTTATATGGAGAAAATCAAATCTATTTCTAATCAAACTAGGAAATCAAATCTAATAAATATCCAAGATATTTCAAGACAAATCATATCCTCTCTTTTCTTCAATAATATCTTGATATATCTTTATCTCTCATAAATCACAACCTCAATAATTTAATTAAGTCCAGATGACTTAATTAAATTCTTCAATTTTGGACCATTCAATAATTTAATTAAGACCAAATTACTTAATTAAATTCTTCAATATTGGACCACCTTGATTCTCATCATTCCCCTCCTCTTCAAATGGATTTGTCCTCAAATCCATGTCTGCACCGGATTCAATTGATCATCTTACATTGCCCTTGGTTGGCTTATTCGGAGCATCATCTTGTTCAGACTCTGACAATTTCTTTTCTTCATGCATCCTCCTTTTCAGAACAATAGTTCTTTTAGAAACAAAAAAACTTATGAACTATTTCCCTCTCAATCTTCTTCCTTGGTCTCTTGACTTTGGCTTTGCAAACCCAAAACTGGACTGGTAATGACAGTGAGTGTAGTCGGATCCTCAAATCCTTCATTGTCTTCAATATGACTCTCCAAAGTTGTAGCAACTCTCATATCCTCTTCTTTGGGCTCTTGAATTGCAGCACTCCTCGACTCAGATTCGGTTATCATTTCCACTGTCTGCTCAGTCTCTGGTTGAAGCTGTTCTGATGAGAATTTACTAACTGTTTGTGACTCCTTCCAACTAACTTGATTTTGACTTGTGTCTTTGCTATGAATCCTCTTTCTCTTCAATTGATCCTCAATATATCTGGCTGTAACGACCATGACAAACAAGTTATCATAAGGTCGTAGGTCCTCTACTCTTTCTCGGATTTCCCAATTCAATCCAGCCAAAATTCTTTTCATTGTCCACTGTGCATCCTCAATGATATTGGCTCGAATCATTGCTTCATCCATCTCTTTGTAATAATCTTCTATACTTTTAGATCCTTGCCTCAAATCCTGCAACTTGTAACATAATTTTCGATAGTAGTAATTAGGTACAAAATGTTTCTTTATTACAACTTTCATCTCTTTCCAAGTCATGATTAGCCGCTCTCGATTCTTCTCGTTGTTAATCATCAATTGATCCCACCAAGTAAGAGCATAATCAGAAAACCTTATAGCTGCAAACTTGACTCTCTCACGTCCATAAATCTTTTGACAATCAAAGGTATGCTCAATATTCCTCTCCCGATCAAGATATAATTCAGGATCATATCCTCCTTGAAATGATGGAATGTTCATCTTAATGATTCCCCAAATTGATTAAAGGATAGTTTTTTTTTTTTTTTTTGCTATACACAACTTAAAACTAGATGATTCTAGGACTCTATGTGGATGAATATATATGAATAAATGTGGATGGCTAGATAAGAAAGTGTATAGATGTATAATATCTAGATATGGATATCTAGATATGAATAAATATGGATATGAATAAAATAAATATCAAATATATGAATGAGAAATATATATGGATGGATATTATTATATATGAATATGATATATATAGAAGATATGGATAAATATATGGATGAATATGGAATTGATAGATATGGATAAAATATTTGTGGATAAATATCAATAGATATGTATAAATATGGATGAGAATGGATATATATGAATATATATGGGTGGAAATGAATAAATAAGGGCAGATATTGATGAGAATGAATAGATATTGATGATATATATATACTAAGAGGAAAAAAACGAAAATTAATATAATAATATGAAAATAATAATTATTATAATTAAAAAATGAAAATAAAAATAAAAACTTTGAAAACTGACATGAAAAAATAATGAAGCGGACTAGACACGAACGGACAAGACACAAAATTGAACTAAAAGGAAAAGAAAAGAAAGACACGACCTGGTTCTTGATACCAAAATGATACGATCCTCGCCAGGAAAGTTTAGATCGCAACCCAGGAACAAGAGTTAACACGACGCAGAAACGACACGAACAGAACTGGAAACAGAAACGGCAAACGGATGGAAGTTCAGTAACCCTAATTCGACCCTTCAAATGACGTATTCTAGACGAATCTCATATACGCCCCAAGAAGCTGAAGAACTAACGACGTAGAACGGTAGAAGACACCACAATCGGATGTGTAAGTCCGGTTGATAAGTCAATTCGATTTTCAAGGAATCCACAGAAATTCTTGAGCTTTCAGAATATGAGAATTAAACTCACAAATATTATTGACTTAAAACTGAATTACAATGAAAATATGAAGCCCGATTTATAGGGAGAAAATCAAATTTAAACCTAATCAAACTAGGAAATCAAATCAAATCTAGAAATAAAATCTTGCTAAAAATCAAATCTAATAAATATCCAGGATATTTCAAGACAAATCAAATCTTCTCTTTTCTTCAATAATATCTTGATATATCTTTATCTCTCACAAATCACAACCTCAATAATTTAATTAAGTCCGATGACTTAATTAAATTCTTCAATTTTGGACCCTTCAATAATTTAATTCATACCAAATTACTTAATTAAATTCTTCAACATTGGACCACCTTGATTCTCATCACGATCAATCCTCAACTTCGATGCTCGAATGTGTGCATACTTGTAGAATTCATCGAGACTATCGATTTGGTACAATTTTTAAAAGAATTCGATCATTTGTTGATGAAGATATCGTGGTTTGTACCGAACTCTTCATTTGAGCACTTATAAAGTTGATTCCCGATCAATCCACAACTCCTTTGCATGAATGTGTGCAACATACTTGTAGAACTCATCGAGACAATCAATTCGGTAAAAGTTTTCATAGAGTTCTATCTTTTGTTGATGAAGATATGGTGGTTTGTACCGAACTCCTCGTTTAAGCACTTATAAAGTTGATTGTCGGTCAATCCACAACTCCAAAGCTCGAATCTGTACAACATACTTGTAGAACTCATCGAGACGATCGATTCGGTACAAGTTTTCTAAGAATTCTATCATTTGTTGAAGAAGATATCGTGGTTTGTACCAAACTCCTCATTTAAGCACTTATAAAGTTGATTCCCAATCAATCCACAATTCTGATGCTCGAGTGTGAGCAACAAACTTGTAGAACTCATCGAGAAGATTGATTTGGTACAAGTTTTCATAGAGTTCTATTGTTTGGTGATGAAGATATCGTGGTTTGTACCATTATCTTCATTTATGCACTTATAAAGTAAATTCCCGATCAATCCAAAACTCCGATGGACAAATGTGCGCAACTTACTTGTAGAAACCATCGAGACAATTGATTTGGTACAAGTTTTCAAAGAGTTCCATCCTTTATTATTGGAGATACAGTGGTTTGTACTTATAAAGTTGATTCCCGATCAATCCACAACTCCAATGCTCGAATGTGTGCAACATACTTGTAGAACTCATCGACAAGATCAATTCGGTACCAGTTTTCGTAGAGTTCTATCCTTTGTTGATGAAGATATCGTGGTTTGTACCGAACTCCTAATTTGAGCACTTATAAAGTTGATTGCCGATCAATCCACAACTCCAATGGTCGAATCTGTGTAACATACTTGTAGAACTCATCGAGATAATCGATTCGGTACAAGTTCTCAAAGAATTCCATCATTTGCTGATGAAGATATCGTGGTTTGTACCGAACACCTCATTTAAGCACTTATAAAGAATATTCTCGATCAATCCACAACTCTGATGCTAAAATCCGTGCAACATATTTGTAGAACTCATCGAGACGATCAATTCAGTACAAGTTTTCATAGAGTTCCATCCTTTTTGATGAAGATATCGTGGTTTGTACCGAACTCCTCATTTAAGCACTTATAAAGTTGATTGCAGATCAATCCACAACTCCAATTCTTGAATCTGTGCAACATACTTGTAGAATTCATCGAGAGGATCGATTGGGTACAAGTTCTCAAAGAATTCCATCATTTGTTGATGAAGATATCGTGAGATGTACCGAACACCTCATTTAAGCACTTATAAGTTGATTCCCAATCAATCCACAACTCCGATGCTCGAATCTATGCAACATACTTGTAGAGCTCTCTGAGATAATCAATTCGGTACAAGTTTTCAAAGAGTTCCATCCTTTGTTGATGACGATATCGTGGTTTGTACAAAACTCCTCATTTAAGCACTTATAAAGTAGATTCCCGATCAAACTGTAGAATTTATCGAGACGATCGATTCAGTACAAGTTGTCAAACTGTTCAATCGTTTGTTGATGAAGGTATCTTGGTTTGTACCGAAAACTTCATTTAAGCACTTATAAAGTTTATTCCTGATCAATCTACAACTCCAATGCTCGAATGTGTGTAACATACTTGTAGTACTCATCGAGATGATCAATTTGGTACAAGTTTTCGTGGTTTCTATCGAACTCCTCATTTAAGCACTTATAAGGTTGATTCCCGATCGATCCACAACTCCGATGCTCGAATGTCTGCATACTTGTTGAACTCATCGAGATGATTGATTCGGTACAAGTTTTCAAAGAGTTCAATCGTTTGTTGATGAAGATATCGTGGTTTGTACCGAACTATTCATTTAAGCACTTATAAAGTCAATTCCCACGATCAGTCCACAACTCCGATGCTCGAATGTGTGTAACACACTTGTAGAACTCATCGAGGCGATCAATTTGGTACAAGTTTTCAAAAAGTTCCATTCTTTGTCGATAAATATATTGTGGTCTGTATCGAACTCCTCATTTAATCACTAATAAAATTGATTCCCGATCAATCAACAACTCTGATTCTCGAATGTGTGCAACATACTCATAAAACACATCAAGACGATTAATTCCGTACAAGTTTTCAAAGAGTTCCTTCCTTTGTTGATGAAGATATCGTGGTTTGTACCGAACTCCTCATTTAAGCACTTATAAGGTTGATTCCCGATCAATTCACAACTCCGTTGCTTGAATGTGTGCACATACTTGTAGAACTCATCGAGATGATCAATTTGGTACAAGTTTTCATGGAGTTCCTTTGTTGATGAAGATATTGTGGTTTGTACCGAATTCCTCATTTAGGCTCTTATAAAGTTGATTGTCGATCAATCCACAACTCCAATGCACGAATCTGTGCAACGTACTTGTAGAACTCATCAAGACGATCGATTCGGTACAAGTTCTCAAAGAATTCCATCATTTGTTGATGAAGATATCGTGGTTTGTACCGAACACCTCATTTAAGCACTTATAAAGTTAAATCCCGATCAATCCACAACTTCGATACTCAAATCTGTGCAACATACTTGTTGAACTCATCGAGACGATCAATTAGATATAAGTTATTAAAGAGTTCCATCCTTTGTCGATAAAGATATCGTGGTTTGTACCGAACTCCTCATTAAAGCACTTATAAAGTAGATTCCCAATCAATCCTCAACTTCAATGCCCGAATGTGTGCATACTTTTTGAATTTTTCTAGACGATCGATTCGGTTCAAGTTTTCAAAAAACTCCATTGTAGTTTTGTGCTTTTCACCTTCCATCGGCAAAGATATTCGGGGCCCTATTCTTATATTCCGTACAAGTTTTCATAGAGTTCCATCCTTTGTTGATGAAGATATCGTGGTTTGTAACGAACTCCTCATTTAAGCACTTATTAAGTTGATAGCCGATCAATCCACAACTCCAATGCTCGAATATGTGCAACATACTTGTAGAACTCATCGAGATGATCAATTTGGTACAAGTTCTCAAAAAATTCGATCATTTGTTGATGAAGATATCGTGGTTTGTATCGAACACCTCATCTAAGCACTTATAAAGCTGATTCCTGATCAATCCATAACTTCGATGCTCGAATCTGTGCAACATACTTGTAGAACTCATCGAGACGATCGATTCGGTACAAGTTTATAAAGACTTCCATCCTTTGTTGATGACGATATCGTGGTTTGTACCGAACTCCTCATTTAAGCACTTATAAAGTTGATTGCCGATCAATCCATGTTGGGAAAAAATTCCTGAACTATCCTTAGTGAAGGGATTCGTGAACTGAATCACGAAGTCCGTTTGCCAAGGATCGTTAATTGGAATATCAAAAATAAATTGCTATGCCTATGAACAATCCTAGCATGCTCCTATATTATTATGCATAAGAAGGTTATGCGGAATACCTGGATTGAAGAACGATGAAGAACGCGTGCGCGGAGATGCCTTTTGATCTTTCCCACACACCAAGATTTAATTTCCTAACAGATTGAGGAAATTAATCTAAAGAAAATAAATGAATATTTTCGAAAATAATGAGGAGAGAGAAGAAGAAGAATCCTCCTGATCTGATCTTCTGATCTGTATCCCAACTCGATCTGAATATCTGGTGAAGATTATCTATCAGATCCTTGCCCGATTGAGAAGCAGAATTTCCTCCTCGTATCTCAAACTCACTCGATCACCACAGCTCCCAATGCTCTGGTTTGCTGTATGCAACTTGTGATCTTATGAGTAGTAGGTGTATTGAGTTCTTAGGTACTGAGGCCTATTTATAGGAAATTCTAGGCTTCTATTGGGCTTGAGTTATCATTGGCCAGACCAGGGACCAGAATGCAAATAGCAAATAAGGCCTATCAATTAATTAATTCTCATATTCAACCCAGAATATAATTAATTAATTAATATTGATTCATGCCACCAGAGAATCAATACTGTCCTACCTATTTGCTACCACGTTTGAGGAACGGGTTGCATTGGACTCGGTTTATCCCCACATTTAAGGTTACAGACATTCGTTAATTAATTTAAGCTCTGACAAGCTATTTAATTAATTAACATCTTTAATTCCTGAATCAATCCACTCAAACCTTTTCACTTATGCTTGAACTTAATCAGCCTGCAGGACTTTAGCATAACGAACCTTTTTAAGCTGTTCAGGGAATGTCACCATCCTATACTGGATGTGGTTACCTAGTTCAGATACCAGACAGTCATACACAGATTGATGTCACCCAAGACTGCAGAAGAACAGGTTCAACTAGAACCTTTTCTACAACTCAAAGTGACATACAATATATGTATACTTCTGTATCCTCATTTAGGTTTAAGATTCCATCGAGTCATAAAGATCTAGATTCTTTTAATGTCAAATAAAAGAATCGATCTTTACTTAGGTCCTCATCAATGTGTGCCCCACACCAGCATACCAAGACATCCAAGATAAGATGCTTATCCGCATATGCTGCAGCCTACACCGACAGTTTATCCTGGAACTGTCTCAGCTGTGATGACTATTTTATATCTCGCTAGGTCAAACGATCCATACGATCTTCCGTGATCTTCTACACACCGTATGATCTCCCTATCGACGAGATAAGAGGATAATTGTGTTTGTGACACATGTTTGTTAATTCAGACAGGAGATGAACATACAACAATTATGATTCCCAGTATATTAACCAATAAACCTTGTACATAATATACCAATCATAATGCTTTCAGTATATAAATCCATCAATCTCCCACTTATACTCAAAGCATTATACATTTGCTTTCCATAGTATAACGCGTCTAAACTAATCTAGCTATTACATCAAGCATTCTACGTGGCTAGCTTTGCCCTCAGCCCAAGGCTACGTACATGCATCTCGTAAACCTTCTGAGGCAGAGCTTTTGTGAATGGATCCGCTAGATTATCTTTCGTATCAATCTTTTCTATCAGCACATCACCCCTTGCTACGATTTCTCGTATAATATGGTACTTCCTTTCAATGTGTTTTGTTGCTCTGTGAGTTCGTGGTTCCTTAGAATTAGCCACAGCTCCCGAGTTATCACAATACACCGTGATTGTTCTGGGTAGCTGAGGAATCACGTCCAACTCCAGAAGGAAGTTTTGAAACCATACTGCTTCTTTCGAAGCTTCAGAAGCTGCCACATATTCGGCTTCCATGGTGGAGTCCGCAATGCACTTCTGCTTTGCACACCTCCATGATATGGCCCCACCTCCCAATGTAAACACATAGCCAGAGGTGGACTTCTTTTCATCTCGGTCTGCCTGGAAATCCGAATCAGTATAACCCACAGGGCACAACTCATCACACTGATAAACAAGACAATAGTCCCTTGTCCTTTTCAAGTATTTGAGTATGTGCTTTACCGCGGCCCAATGCGCCTGTCCAGGGTTAGACTGGTATCTCGCTACCATGCCTACAACAAAGCAGATATCTGGCCTCGTACATAACATTGCATACATGAGGCTACCCACGGCCGATGCATACGGCACGTTGCTCATTTCATCTTTCTCCTTTTGTGTCATCGGACACTGATCCTTGGAAAGATGTATGCCATGTCTGAAGGGTAACAGACCTTTCTTGGCATTATGCATGTTGAAACGGGCAATCACAGTATCCACATATGACCCTTGAGACAAGGTCAGCATCCTTTTATTGCGCTCCCGCAATACTTTTACCCCTAGGATGTATCCTGCCTCCCCAAGGTCCATCATATGAAACTGCTCGGATAACCACCCCTTTATGCCTGACAATACTTCCACATTGTCGCCAAATAGGAGAATATCATCTACATAAAGTGCAAGGAATACTACGCTTCCGCTGACACACAGACGGCACACACAACTCTCGTTTGAACATTGTGAGAATCCATAAGATTTAATCACTTCATCAAAACGGAGATTCCATGACCGTGAAGCTTGTTTAAGTCCATACAGCGACTTCCTTAGCTTCCAGACCAAATGTTCTTCGCCCTTCTGCACATAACCTTCTGGCTGTTGCATATAGATGTCCCTACCTTTTTCAAGGTACCCGTTTAGAAACGCGGTTTTGACATCCATCTGCCAGATTTCTAGGTTCTTATGTGCTGCTATGCTAGGAGTATTCGAATGGACTTAAGCATAGCTACCGGTGAGAAAGTCTCGTCATAGTCTACACCTTCTTTCTGACTATAACCTTTCTTTCTTTTGTATACCCATTTGCACCCTATGGCTCGATGGCCATCTGGCAAATCAGTTTTCTGGTATACATCCATAGCAGTAATGGATTCTATTTCAGAATCCATGGCGATCAGCCATTTTTCCGCATCTTTATCAGATACCGCCTCGTCATATGTCCAGGGATCGGTATCATCTAGTCCATTTTCCGGGATCTAGTCAGAAGACTCTCCCACGAACATATACCTCTCGGGTTGGTGACTAACCCTCCCACTGCGACGAAGCATCTGAGCTGTGTCAGTAGTTGGCACAGTACGCGTTTGTCCCATACCTTGCATTAGTGGCAGTGTTGGTATATTCTGACCTGTCACAGGTGGATTTACCACTACACTGGGTTTTTCTGATGGAATTGCTTCTTTATTCTCAAGCTCGTGGAGAATAATTTCACTCTTGGATCTGTGGTTTCTTATATATTCGTCCTCCAAGAATCTTGCGTTGGTACTGACAACGACTTTCTGACTCTCTGGACAATAGAAGTAACCACCTTTCGTTTGCCTGGGATATCCTACAAACAACATCAGCTTGCCTCTACTTTCTAACTTATCAGGTTCCTTTGTCAGCACATATGCTGGACAACCCCAAACCCTCACTCTGTTTAAACTTGGCTTTCGCCCATACCAGAGTTCCAGAGGTGTTTTAGGAACTGATTTAGAAGGTACTAGGTTAAGCAAATAGGCCGCTGTTTCCAAGGCATATCCCCAAAACGAAATCGGCAAGCTTGCATAACTCATCATCGACCTGACCATTTCCAAGAGAGTTCTATTTCTTCTTTCCGCTACACCATTTTGTTGAGGGGTTCCTGGTGCAGTCCACTGGGATGTAATCCCGTTATCTGACAAGTACTGCAAGAACTCGTTGCTGAGGTATTCCCCACCACGATCTGATCGTAGTGTCTTGATAGTCTTACCAAGCTTCTTTTCTACCTCAGTCCGGAATTCTTTGAATTTCTCAAAGCATTCAGACTTATGGCGAAGCAAATAGACATATCCGAATCTTGAGTAATCGTCAATGAATGTGGCGAAATACTCATAACCTCCACGAGCTTGCGTGGACATTGGTCCACATAAGTCAGAGTGGATCAATTGTAACATATCCTCTGCTCGAGACTGACTTGCCTTAAAAGGCCTGGTCGTCATCTTTCCTTCTATACAGGACTCACAGATTGGATGCGGTACCACTTGGAAAAAATCCAAGAGCCCATCGCATGCTAATATTTTAATCCTCTTTAGATTGATGTGACCTAGTCTCAAGTGCCAGAGATATGTTTGATCCACATCGGAAGAAAACTTTCTCTTTAAATGATTATTATTATTAGATGAGTTTGCAACATTCACGGAAGATTTATGCATACAATCAATGATATAGAGAGAGTCAATCAGTTTGCCATGACAGATAACACCGTTATTACCAATGATAGAAACTCCACTATCAAAAATAACTGAATATCCATCAGAAAATAACTTGGAAACTGAAACTAAGTTCCGCCGGAAAACCGGCACATATAAAACATCTCTCAAAATTAGAACATTGTTTTCAAAGCATAAAGTAAAATCTCCAATGGCTACTGCTGAGACTCGTTCTCCGCTGCCCATTGAGATGGTAATCTCGTCATGCTTCAGCTGCCTTGTCGGCCTGAACCCCTGCAAAGTATAACAAACATGGTCAGTAGCTCCAATATCCACTACCCAAGAATGGGTAGAAACTGATGCTAAACATGTTTCCGTTATAAATGCACCTGACGCGCCTTGTCCAGTCTTCCTGACCTGACAATCTTTCTTCCAGTGACCAGCCTTGCCACACCTGAAGCAATTGTCTCTTTTAGCAGGCACGCCCGGTGTCCTCTTTGACTTTCTACCAGGGGTTGTACCTTTGGCTTTCTTCTTAAACATTCCTTTGCGCCTCTTGCCAACCAGCGCAACAGGACGATTACTAGAAGTAGCCAAAGCAACCTTTTCTGGCTGCATGACTGATTCCGCTGCCATCAAGTCATTGAGTAGCTCGTTAAGAGTGTACTCTTTCTTGTTCATGACAACATTCAGTCTAAAGTTCTCATAGGACTTTGGCAGAGAGTTTAGGATGATATCAACCTGCGCTTCCGCATCGATACCTCCCCCATGCAGTGTAAGCTCATCCATAAGATGAGTCATACCCACCACATGCTCTCTGACCGAGTTTCCTTCCGCCATTTTCTTTCCCACGATTTCTCTCATGAGATTGAATCTGACAGCTCGGTCTGACTCACCATAAGTCGCTGTGAGGCTGTCCATAATGTCACTAGCATTCTCATAAGAGTGATGCTGCTGTGCAAGAACCTTGGACATCGTAGTCATCATATAGCATTTCACTATATTGTTTGACTTGAGCCACTTGTTATAGTAGCTCCTTTCCTCATCAGTCGATGCATTAGTGAGCTCAGCCGGACGAGGCTTTTCAAGGACAAACTTGTGCTCCTCTGCGACAAGGATGTAATCCAAGTTGCGTTTCCATTCTTGGAAATTTGGACCGGTTAATTGGTTTTGTGCTAAGATATTGATTACGTTTGGTAAAGACATGTCTGAAAATAATAAATTAAAACACCAATTAAAACATAGTCGCAGAACATTGAAACAATTAAATATTGAAACCTTATGATAAAGCAATATTAATGTTTCCTCCAATTTGCCTAAGTGTTACTATTGCAAGCCACACATGTGGACGTTTACAACAAAACACCTAACCAGACTGCATCTTTCAATTTCAGTCCTTTAATTCCAATCCATGCCCGGGTTCCTTGGACAAATGGAATTAATAATTGGAGACTAACTTAAGACCATATTATCCTACTGAGCAGGGACTTCACATATGAGTTATACTCTGGACAATATCTAAGCTAGCTTACCACCAAAGCCAACCCTCCCATATAAGGACACACCCTGATTCCTTATAATAAGGTTGTCTCATTTAATTCAATCCCTAGAGAACTTGTGAAAATTCAATACGCAAGCTACACATGTAGACGTTTACGCATGAACTCCCACTTCTCACATGAAATAAATGTTTGTTTTAAGAAATCCTATCTATTAGAACTTATGAACAATGAATTAAGTAAGCTACACATGTAGACGTTTACCTAATAAATTATTCACTTCCAATAAAGGATCGCTTTGTGGAGGTCTTAGTAAATTATGAGCTTAGTAATTTTCAGTTCATAAGGTTCAATTGCACAGATTATTTTATGTAGCCATAATTATAACATTGCTAAAATTCTATCATGCAAAGCATGAACCCCGAATTTATAGTCATAATTAATTACATAAAATAAATCACATAGCATGCTTTAAAGCAGTAAATAAAAGCAGTAAACGTGCTCTCTATTATCTACAACATGCTCATATGCTGCGCAATTAAATTAAACACATATATCATGCGAAGACAAATAATAAAGCAAATAAAATTGTCCTCGTGGCCCCATGATATAAAACAAACTAAATCTAACTATTACAAGTTGGAATTTATTTTTACAGATCTTCGACTGGGCTCCCACTACTTGAATTGAGATCTGGATTTATTTTCTGAACTTGGGCCTCCAAGATTTGATCCATCAGAAAATTGGACAATTGGGCCAGTTAACAAGATCGCGGGCCTAGGCACACATTGCAAGCCCAATAGCCCGCGAGAACTCGGCCTGAAGAGACACCACCGGCGAAGCACCATCGCCGGCGACCCGCCGTCGTCGTGAGGGCTCCCGGCATGCACAACAGCCATGCACGTAGGTGCATGGATGTAGTCCGTGATACCGCCTCCTCAGACCGTTGCCCGTTTCGCATGCCGCCGCCCCAGCTTGCCCTGACCATTGCCCGAACCGCCGTTCACTCTTCTTCTCCTTCACCGGCCTCCGTGACTCGCCGGAATCGCGCAAGGATCGAACCGGGGTCGCGCGAACCACACAAAAAACCCTAGGGTTTTTTGCGTCCGTCCGCACGCCCAGCCACCGTCCCAGCCCGCGTCGCCGGCACCAAGCCACCGCCACACCACTGGATCGTGCTGCCGCTGTCCGGGGAGCGCCAGCCCGCCGCCGCGAATGTGCGCAGGGCTGCGCGGGTGCTGGCGCGCGCGCGCGAGAACCCTAGGGTTTCCGCGCGGCTGCGCCGCCATCCGGGCCGCCGTGCGCCTGCGCCACCGTGCCCCTCGCCGCGCGCAACCGCCGTGCACGGCCTGCTGCCGTGCCGGCGCTGTCGTGCGCCGTCGTGCGGTCTTGCGTTCTTCGCATTCTTCGTTTTTCGTGTTCTTCGTTCTTCGTTTTACAGATTTAATTTTTTCTTGAAAATAAAATTACATGGGATAATTCTAATTACAATCTAAAAATTCTAATCTAACCACAGATTTATCTCGTGGGTGAAAAACGAATCCATATAAATGGGCGGATTAACCCGAGGAACCACGAGGACGAAAAACATAAGATCAATCCATAAACCATCCATTGCATGCAATCAATAATAATAATCATGCATGTTCATAGGCAATATTATTTTTCCGATAGAGCCAATTAATTAACCTCGCTCTGATACCAATTGAAGGGATTCGTGAACTGAATCACGAAGTCCGTTTGCCAAGGATCGTTAATTGGAATATCAAAAATAAATTGCTATGCCTATGAACAATCCTAGCATGCTCCTATATTATTATGCATAAGAAGGTTATGCGGAATACCTGGATTGAAGAACGATGAAGAACGCGTGCGCGGAGATGCCTTTTGATCTTTCCCACGCACCAAGATTTAATTTCCTAACAGATTGAGGAAATTAATCTAAAGAAAATAAATGAATATTTTCGAAAATAATGAGGAGAGAGAAGAAGAAGAATCCTCCTGATCTGATCTTCTGATCTGTATCCCAACTCGATCTGAAAATCTGGTGAAGATTATCTATCAGATCCTTGCCCGGTTGAGAAGCAGAATTTCCTCCTCGTATCTCAAACTCACTCGATCACCACAGCTCCCAATGCTCTGGTTTGCTGTATGCAACTTGTGATCTTATGAGTAGTAGGTGTATTGAGTTCTGAGGTACTGAGGCCTATTTATAGGAAATTCTAGGCTTCTATTGGGCTTGAGTTATCATGGGCCAGACCAGGGACCAGAATGCAAATAGCAAATAAGGTCTATCAATTAATTAATTCCCATATTCAACCTAGAATATAATTAATTAATTAATATTGATTCATGCCACCAGAGAATCAATACTGTCCTACCTATTTGCTACCACGTTTGAGGAACGGGTTGCATTGGACTCGGTTTATCCCCACATTTAAGGTTACAGACATTCGTTAATTAATTTAAGCTCTGACAAGCTATTTAATTAATTAACATCTTTAATTCCTGAATCAATCCACTCAAACCTTTTCACTTATGCTTGAACTTAATCAGCCTGCAGGACTTTAGCATAACGAACCTTTTTGAGCTGTTCAGGGAATGTCACCATCCTATACTGGATGTGGTTACCTAGTTCAGATACCAGACAGTCATACACAGATTGATGTCACCCAAGACTGCAGAAGAACATGTTCAACTAGAACCTTTTCTACAACTCAAAGTGACATACAATATATGTATACTTCTGTATCCTCATTTAGGTTTAAGATTCCATCGAGTCATAAAGATCTAGATTCTTTTAATGTCAGATAAAAGAATCGATCTTTACTTAGGTCCTCATCAATGTGTGCCCCACACCAGCATACCAAGACATCCAAGATAAAATGCTTATCCGCATATGCTGCAGCCTACACCGACAGTTTATCCTGGAACTGTCTCAGCTGTGATGACTATTTTATATCTCGCTAGGTCAAACGATCCATACGATCTTCCGTGATCTTCTACACACCGTATGATCTCCCTATCGACGAGATAAGAGGATAATTGTGTTTGCGACACATGTTTGTTAATTCAGACAGGAGATGAACATACAACAATTATGATTCCCAGTATATTAACCAATAAACCTTGTACATAATATACCAATCATAATGCTTTTAGTATATAAATCCATCACTTAGGAGTACAATGTAAAAGGTTTTGTTGGATCAAACCTTAGTAGATGGTCGATCATTGCTGAACCTTAGCATAGCTTAGCAACTTTTGTAATGTCCTCTATAGGATAAACATCGAGTTGTAATAGAATAGGTTGCTTGGAAGAATCTCAGCAAACATCAGAAAAGTTAAAGAAGAAGAAAGCTAGTGATAGCAGAATGCTGAGAAGTCAGCATCTGATAACACGTCACAGACTGCTAAAGGCATTAGCAATCCAAAGTCAAAGTAGCAGAGGAGCATTTGTTGCGCATTAAGTCCAGTAGTATGCTGAAAAAAATCCAGCATCCCGTTCCAGTAAAGGCACAACAAAGCAAATCTCATCAACTGCTACACCGCCATTCTGACCAACACGCGAAGATTAGACCTGTCAGAAGTAGGTCGAAAAAGCCTGTACGGAGACAGAAAAGTTAGTAAAAAGCTATCTGCATTTAAGATAAAAGATCTGTTGTGTCTAAACGGAACTGCCGACTCAAGATTCGAGAAACCAACTATAAAAGGCAACTCAAAGGAAGATGCAGGAGCTGCTCACTCTCTAATGCAAACACACGTACGAAAGATTCCAAAAAGAGACAAAAAGTCTTAAGAGCAGTTCAGTTGAAAGGCATACTATAGAGTTATCAAAAAGCCTTCAACACCTTGAGTGTCTCACTACATCTGACACTCATCTGAGAGATTCTTGAAGCGATTCAAGAATTTTCAATCATTGGGATCACTTTCATTATAGAAAGTATCCAGCAGTCAATTTCTCAAAAGGGAATTGATTAGAACGGGCACTGAAGCCGAGAACGAAGGACAGTTCGGAAGGAACTCTAAACTCTTCCACATGTGGTAAAAGCGAGTTTTACGAAGATGCGCCCTTGACTCAGCCGGAACCACAAAGGAAATCGTAGACACGAACATGTCTGCTGACCAACCATCTGCTGAGGAGAATGTTGCTGAGTCTGAAAAAGGAACTGTCTGCTGAAGCCATGACCATGCAATTGCTGAAGACTCTACTGTAGCTGAAGTAATCGTGCCGGACATTGCTGAAGAGTCTACCATAGCTGAAGTAATTAGGACGGACACTGCTGAAGTAGTCCATGTTGCTGAGGAGACAACAGCCGCTGCTGCTAATGAGGATCACGCAGATGATACGATGGAGCAAGACGTCTCCTCTGCTGGATTCTTGGATGAGTCCACCTGCTCATCAGAATCTGATTCTGAGGAGGAATATAATGAGGTATTTGATGCCAAAACTCTTAGGAAATACCCCACCTTGAAGAACGAACAACTGAGGATCCCATTTCATGGTTTACCTGGGAAACTCTTCCGCTCTAGAAGAGTAGCTCAGTGGCGCACATCTGTCTCGCTTGAAGATGATTCGAATGCCGATCTCCGATATTGGAGTGATGAAATCTTAGCATTTGTAGATCAAGAAGTCAATAGGGACATTACCGGGGTCTTTTATGTTGAAATTGATGAAGGAACAGATGAAGGCAAGGTGCTTGGTAAACAATTCCGACGATGGAAAATATATGATTACATCATGCATGAACTTTGTTTTGAAGAACGGATGATTACCATTGCAAGAAAAGGCCTCAATTTCTGGCGTTCCGAAGAATTATGGGAAAACGAATGGATGGATTAGCCCTCCTACACGAAACAGTATACCGATCAACAAGTAATTGCAAGATTAAAAGCCATCCGTGCCCACCGAAAATTCTCCGCATCCCAGTCGCTGCCCCTATCATAGTTCACTTCAGATAAGAAGTCTATAGCACATATCCAGCTAACCAAACAACAAAGGGCTGCAATCGATGCTTATCATAAAAGAAAAGCTGCTTATGAGGAGAAGTTGCGAGTTAGAAGCCTAGAACTAGCCGCTCTTGAATAGGCAAAGAAAGAAGAGGCTAAGAGACAGGACTATCTCAAAATGATTAATTTTCAGAAAGACTATACTCGAGCTTCTACCTCACTTCAAGCCTCTGAAGCTCAAGGTTCTGCTTCAAATCCCGATCAAGATGTAGTGAGTGACTCAATGGAAGTAGATACCAATGTGGTTGCTGAAACTACCACCCGAAGAATTGAAGTCGTTGCCTAAGAATCTGCGATTATAACAGTGGAAGGAAAAGTTGGTGAACTTACTACCACAACAACCGGTAACGAAATGGTCATTTCTGACATTCCTATTGCTGCTGAACCAGTTCAAGTGAGTTTTCAATCTCTTGTCAACATACTCCACAACGCACTACATCAACGCGACATCCAGCAAGCCAGATTAAATGAAGAAGTTCTAAAAGAGGTTGCTGATGTACGAGGAGCAATCTCTGAAGTTAAAACCTCTTTCTCTGAGGTTCAGCAAAAGGCTGGTCAAGTTACTGACAAGATCACACATGTGGAAGAAACCGTCTCTACGGTGCAAACAAATGTGGTGACTCCCAGCGTCGATCTTAATGCACACAAGTCTTTCACCACTTCTGTTTTGGATGCGCTCAAAGAGGGGGAAGAAAGAAGGATTGCTGAACAAGCAAGGGTGAAGCAGAGGAAACCGAGCTGCTGCGGAAAGAAAAAGAATTTGAACGAGCAATGATGGAACGAAGAATGAAGTTAGAAGAACAACAGAAAGCAGAACAACGAGCTTATATCGAACAAATGGAGAAACTCATAGCCATGACAATGAGGAAGGTGGAATCTCTGGAGAAGCCAAAACCTCCACCAGACGCCCAGAACTAAGGTCACCCTCATCTGTCAATTTCTTATTTTTTTTTGCGGTG
Organism: Plectranthus barbatus; assembly: GCA_026898455.1. Lineage (NCBI taxonomy): Eukaryota > Viridiplantae > Streptophyta > Magnoliopsida > Lamiales > Lamiaceae > Plectranthus > Plectranthus barbatus. The sequence goes on along the minus strand of JAPKLW010000126.1, from coordinate 18,567 downwards.
ATTCTGAACCGATTTCACTAAACTTGTAATTGCAATATCATATATGAAATCATCGAAATCATGACAAAATCTTATTGTCTAAATTTTGATTTTCTGAGCGCGTACAATAGTTGAAATACACTTTCTGTGTATTCAACGAATCAGAATCTGGAAGATAGGCCAAGAATGTTTGAATGTTTGCTGAATGATTTACTTGTAATATTTTCGCTAAGGACTTAAAGCAAGTAAGATTCTGAGATAGTTTGTCTAGAAATTTCCTTGTAACTCAGAACTATACGATGCTAAGTCTCAGCAATCCTTAGTAAGCTTTGATCGCACCAAAAAGGGGGGAAATTGTTGGGAAAATATTCCTGAACTATCCTTAGGAGTACAATATAAAAGGTTTTGTTGGATCAAACCTTAGTAGATGGTCGATCATTGCTGAACCTTAGCATAGCTTAGCAACTTATGTAATGTCCTGTATAGGGTAAACATCGAGTTGTAATAGAATAGGTTGCTTGGAAGAATCTCAGCAAACATCAGAAAAGCTAAAGAAGAAGAAAGCTAGTGATAGCAGAATGCTGAGGATCAACATCTGATAACACGTCACAGACTGCTAAAGGCGTTAGCAATCCGAAGTCAAAGTAGCAGAGGAGCATTTGATGTGCTTCAAATCCAGTAGTATGCTGAAAGATATCCAGCATCCCGTTCCAGTAAAGGCACATCAAAGCAAATCTCAACAACTGCTACACCGCCATTCTGACCAACACGCGAAGATTAGACCTGTCAGAAGTAGGTCGGAAAAGCCTGTACGGAGACAGAAAAGTTGGTAAAAAGCTACCAACATTTAAGATAAAAGATCCGTTGTGTCTAAACGGAACTACCGACTCAAGATTCGAGAAACCAACTATTAAAGGCAAGTTAAAGGAAGATGCAGGAGCTCCTCACTCTCTAATGCAAACACACGCACGAAAGATTCCAAAAAGAGACAAAAAGTCTAAAGAGCAGTTCAGTTGAAAGGCACACTACAGAGTTATCGAAAAGCCTTCAACACCTTGAGTGTCTCACTACATCTGACACTCATCTGAGAGATTCTTGAAGTGATTCAAGAATCTTCAATCATTGGGATCACTTTCATTATAGAAAGTATCCAGCAGTCAATTTCTCGAAAGGGAATTGATTAGATCGGGCACTGAAGCCGAGAACGTAGGACAGTTCGGAAGGAACTCTAAACTCTTCCACAGGTGGTAAAAGCGAGTTTTACGAAGATGCGCCCTTGACCTAGCCAGAACCACACCTAAAAGGCTCGGAGTATCGGAAGATAACCGTGGAGCAAACAGACCATACGTCGGCTGACTTCTCCACAGGAAAGGCAACTCTTTGTACACCGTATACTTTCTTAGTAAAACTCTTAGCGATTCGGCTAAGGATTGGACTAGATCATTTGATCGAACCACTATAAACCTTGTGTTATCTTGTTGATTACTGTTTTATTACTTTTGTGCTACTGCGACTTAACCTAGCAACGGAGTTGCTAGAAGTATAACTGCTAAAAGTAACTTAAGCAAACTTGAAGAAAAACCCTAAGTTAAGAATAATCCAAATACAAGTAAACGCTATTTATTCCGGTGCATTTCGAGTGTATATCTTATTGTTACCATGACAACTCTGATCTCGGGGACCAACAAGTGGTATCAGAGGACGAGGTTGAAAAACCGACTGCTTCTGAGTCGCTTAGGACGTAGATCCTAGTTTTTCCTTGCGTTTCTTGTATCTATGTCTTACATAGCTCAGGTGAAGGCGAAAAGAATCAAAATGCTGAATCACGCTCTTCCAAAGTACAAAAAGGATGGATTTGAAACCTGGAAAAAGAAGGCAATGATCCAGTTGCAGAGCATTCATCTGGAGATGAGGGACATTCTCACGATTGGTCCTACAGAGATCCTGAAAGTTAACACTGCACCCCCTGGACCCGCTGGTGGTCCACCCAGACCTGAGATGGTGAAGAAACCCTACGAGGAATAGACTCTTGAAGACAAAAAGAGAGGCCAGCTGGAGTTTATAGCCATGAAACTGATCATGGATTGTCTACCCCCCTGATGTCTGACAAAGCTCTAGACTACAACACAGCGAAAGAAATATGGGAATACATCTATGAAGTTTCTCAGGAGACAGAACAAATGAAGTGAAACAAGCTATAAGTAGTTGTAGACAAGTACGAATCCTTCGCCATGGTTCCTGGTGAAACCATTCAGCAGATGGAAGAAATATTCAACACTATCATAGGAGAACTCAAAAATGTCGGCAAGACATATGACAAAGGGGAAATGAACAACAAAATAATATCCAAGCTCTATCCTAGAAGTGATTGGTTTGTCAAGATGACGAGCTTAAGTGAAAAGGATCTGAGCAACATGCCTACCGCTGAAGTTTTCTCTCAATTAAAGGCACATGAATTCATTATTCAGCAGTCGAAGAAGAATGAAGCTGCTATAGCATACCCAAGTGCAACCAGTGCTGGAACTCAAGAAGACGTAGCATACTTCGTCAAAAAGGACGGAAACAAATGGAAATCTCCTAGGAAACCATTTTATAATCAGGAGAGATCAACACCAACAAAGGAGATCCCAGCAACTTCTAACTCGAACAGTGAATATCAAAAGATAGACGAGTTGGAGGAGCAGATGAAGAAGATGCAAAAAATGATTTTGGAAGCAAAGGCCAAAAAGGAAGCAAAAGCAACCTCGATACAGCATCCTACTGAGAAAAAGATAAGGACATGCTTTGATTGCAAATCTCCTGATCACTTGAAGCATGATTGTCCAAAAGTAAGTCCCGAAGAAAGAGAACGGTTGTGGCAAAGATTTGAAAGACGAGCAGTCCGAGCTGTGACAAAGGCGTTGCTAACACGGACACAAGTTCCAAATATTCCTGACAATGGAGAGGAATATTATCCTACTGACGAGGAAGAGGAAGCTTTGATGGTCTTCATGGCAAGAATTGTTGAGGATGGTAAGACATCTGCTAATGCTGAGCAACCTTCAGAATCGGCCCTAGCAGTCGACAATCAAGAGGTAACATCCGTAGCTAACATTTCATGCTCAGCACACACATTTGAATCGGAGGATTCCTTCTTGGATTCTGAGGAAGACTATCTTACCAAGCTATCTTTAGAACTTTCAAAGGTATACACCTTGAAAAATGCTATCGTAGAAGATAATTCTTCACTTAAACAGAAAGTCACAAGCCTGACCGACGAAGTTGAAAGACTAAGGTCCAATAGTGAAGAACTATCGAGACTTAGAACTGAACTTTCTGAAAATTTCAAAAATCTTGAAAAGAAAAATCTGATTTTGAAAAACAAAGCCAATGAGAAGTGTGTCTGCGCGTATATGACTAGTCAGGATATCTTAAATAACCTGATAAGCCAACAGAGACGTCACAGTGATCGATCTAGAATTGGGCACAATTGTTATGACGAAGATGAAACTTCGAGGCTAAAGAGAAATATCACTTTTGTTTCTGCCGGAAAAATATTTGGTGATAGTAAGGAGAATGACACATTTGTTGCTGAATCATCGAATGCTAGGACAAATGCTAAGCAGATCGCTCAGCAGAATATCAAGCAGTCTGCTGGACCCAAGGAGAGTGTCAGGCACTATGCTAGACCTCAGCAAAAGGTCAAGCAGAATGTAAGATTTCAGCAAAGTATCACAAGAGATGCTGAATCTCAGCAAAGCTCTCAATTTAGATCTGCTAAGCAGAACTATTCAGCAAACTCACGAACAAAGGCTGAGCATCATGTTTCAAATTCTAGGAAGCCAAATCCTATCCTTTCTCGGGGAAGACACATTGAGCATCATTCAATGAAACCCCAATACTATCATTACACACCACATAGGAGAAACACCTATGTGAGACCCGAGTCCAGATACGTGTATCATCAAAGGACGATGAAGGGAAAGAAGCACAATGCACAACCACATACACATGCACATCAAAAGGTTGAGAAGGTTAACAAAATGGATCTCAAGGAGAAAACCTTGAAGATTACCAAAATGTGGGTTCCAAAAGGAACAATGACCCAAGTTAATCCTTCAGGACCCGAATTGAAACGGGGACCTAAATCAACCTAATTGTTCTTACAGAATCAGGATTCAAGTGCGAAGACATCAGGCATGTCAAATGAGTGGATCCTAGACAGTGGTTGTTCTGCGCACATGACGGGAGACGAAGACCTGTTCTCAGATATTCAGAAATCATATGGTCCATCTGTCGTGTTCGGAGATAACAGCAAAGGGAGAGTACTTTGCATAGGTTTCATAGAGCGCAATGGACTAAGGATCGTCAACGTGGCTCTCGTATCAAACCTCAAGCATAATTTACCAGCATAAGTCAACTATGCAAAAACGGGTACACAGTATCTTTTATTCATTCAGGTTGTTCTATAGCTGACAATGCTACAGGAGAAGTAAAACTTCGAGGAATCCGGAAAGGAGGTCTTTATGTTGTCGATTGGCAAAGTGGTCAACAACATTCATGCTTTCTAGCACTAAGCAAAGAAGAAACCACATGGCTATGGCACAAAAGGTTAAATCATCTGAATTTTAAAACCATTAACCATATTGTCAGAAATGAGCTTGTCGCAGGTCTACCTAATGACATCACATTTCGGAAGGAAGGAATATGCAAAGCTTGTCAACAAGGAAAGCAGACCAAAGCCTCATTCCATTCCAATCCAGAGAAAAATACCTCGAGCAAGATTCTTGAATTATTGCACATGGACCTATTTGGATAAGTCACTCCTCCCTCTGTAAGTCAAAAGATATATACTTTAGTAGTAATTGATGACTATTCTAGGTACACATGGGTTCGCCTGCTTAAAGCCAAAGATGAGGTTAAGATCATTCTACCCGAGTTAATTCTTAAGGAGCAAAACAGTAAAGAGGTTACTGTGAAGAGGATCCGATCTGACAATGGAACCGAATTTTGCAATGGAATCCTCGTAGATTTCTGCGCAGAAGCTGGTATAAATCATGAGAGGTCCACTGCTACGACTCCTCAGCAGAATGGACTAGCAGAAAGAAGGAATCAAACACTGAAAGAAGCAGTGCGATCTATGCTAGCCGATGCTGATTTACCTGCTAAGTATTGGAGAGAAACGGTTATGACAGCCTGTTATACACAGAACAGAAGTTCCATTAAGGGACAATTTAACAAGACTCCCTACGAAGTATACAACGGTCGTAAGCCTAATTTAGATTATCTACGCGCTTTTGGTGCAACATGTTATATCCATATTAACGAAAAGTCGAAACTTAACACTTTTTCACCTAAGTCAGATGAAGGTGTACTTCTTGGATATGGTCACCCCACTCACAAAGGTTATAGAGTGTTAAATAAGACTACTGGAATTGTGGAAATAACATGCAATGTTATTTTTGATGAATCTACTTTAGTGCGCAGAGCTGTAAAAGAGACGAAGGAAATCAATCATGAGACTGATGATGTCAGTGGTCAATCAATCTGAATTCCTTCGAGAACTTACAGATTGACCCGACTAAGTCTATGAATGATTGTGATCCAATCCAGACGCGCTCAGTCGGTGATCAAACCGATGACCAGGCCAGTGATGCCAATGATCATGCTGAGGCCAATCCTCAGAAGGATATCTTTAATCTGCTTGATGATTCAGATGAGGAGACTTCAAATTCTCCTACCGTTGCTGAAGAAGTAGGTGCTACTGAAGACCTTAGCACAGGAGGTGCTGAGTTACCAGCTGCTGAGATACCTACTGAAGAAGAAGCTCCTGATCATGATGTTCCTATAGCAAAAGCTCCAGTTGCTGAAGGAATTTCTGCCACTGAAGAAAAAATTACCAACACTCCAGATGCTGAGGATCAAGCAAATAATGTAGAGAATACCGATAATCGAGATGGAGAAGGACCAAACGTCGGCTGACTGCCCTTAACTATGTCGGAACCACACCTGAAAGGCTTGGAGTATCAGAAGATAGCCATGGAGCAAATAGACCAAACGTCGACTGACTGCTCTACAGGAAAGGCAACTCTTTGTACACCGTATACTTTCTTAGTGAAACTCTTAGCGATTCGGCTAAGGAGTGGACGTAAATCAATTGATCGAACCACTATAAACCTTGTGTTCTCTTGTTGATTACTGTTTTATTACTTTTGTGCTACTGTGACTTAACCTAGCAACGGAGTTGCTAGAAGTATAACTGCTAAAAGTAACTTAAGCAAACTTGAACAAAAACCCTAAGTTAAGAATAATCCAAATACAAGCAAACGATATGTATTCCTCTGCATTTCGTGTGTATATCTTATTGTTATCACGACGACTCTAATCTCGGGGACCAATAATCCACAACTCCAATGCTCGAATCTGTGCAACATACTTGTAGAACTCATTGAGATGATCGATTCGGTAAAAGTTCTCAAAGAATTCCATCATTTGTTGATGAAGTTATCGTGGTTTGTACCGAACACCTCATTTAAGCACTTATAAAGTTAATTCGCATCAATCCACAACTCAGATGTTCGAATCTATGCAACATACTTGTAGAACTCATCGAGACGATCAATTTCGTTCAAGTTTTCAATGAGTTCCATCCTTCGTTGATGAAGATATCGTGGTTTGTACTGAACTCCTCATTTAAGCACTTATAAAATTGATTCCCAATCAATCCTCAACTTCGACGCTCGAATGAGTGCATACTTGTAGAATTTTTCTAGACGATCGATTCAGTACAAGTTTTCAAAGAATATCATTGTTTTTTGAAGAAGATATCGTGGTTTGTACCGAACTATTCATTTAAGCACTTATAAAGTTGATTCCCGCGATCAATGCACAACTCCAATGCTCGAATGTGTGTAACACACTTGTAGAACTCATCGAGGCGATCATTTCGGTAAAAGTTTTCAAAAAGATCCATCCATTGTCGATAATGATATTGTGGTTTGTATCGAACTCCTCATTTAAGCACTAATAAAATTGATTCCCCGTCAATCCACAACTCCGATGCTCGAATGTGTGCAACATACTCGTAGAAGTCATCAGAAAGATCAATTCGGTACAAGTTTTCAAAGAGTTCCTTCCTTTATTGATTAAGATATTGTGGTTTGTACCGAACTCCTCATTTAAGCACTTATAAGGTTGATTCCCGATCAATCCACATTTACGATGCTCAAATGTGTGTATACTTGTAAAACTTATCAAGATGATCGATTCGGTACAAGTTGTCAAAGAGTTCAATCGTTTGTTGATGAAGATATCGTGGTTTGTACAAAACTCTTCATTTAAGCTTTTATAAAGTTGATTCCCGATCAATCCACAACTCAAATGCTCGAATATGTGCCCATACTTGTAGAACTCAACGAGAAGATCAATTCGGTACAAGTTTTCATAGAGTTCTATCCTTTGTTGATGAAGATATCATGGTTTGTACCAAACTCCTCATTTAAGCACTTATAAAGTTGATTGCCGATCAATCCACAACTCCAATGCTCGAATCTGTGCAACATACTAGTAGAACTCATCGAGACGATCGATTTGGTACAAGTTCTCAAAGAATTCCATCATTTGTTGATGAAGATATCGTGGTTTGAACCGAAACCTCATATAAGCACTTATAAAGTTAATTCCCGATCAATCCACAACTCCGATGCTCAAATCTGTGCAACATACTTGTAGAACTCATTGAGACGATCAATTTCGTACAAGTTTTCAATGAGTTCCATCCTTTGTTGATGAAGATATCGTGGTTTGTTCCGAACTCATCATTTAAGCACTTATAAAGTTGATTCCCAATCAATCCTCAACCTCGACGCTCGAATGTGTGCATACTTGTAGAATTTTTCTAGACGATCGATTCAGTATTTGTTTTCAAAGAATTCCATAGTTTGTTGATGAAGATATCGTGGTTTATACCGAACTCTTCATTTAAGCACTAATAAAAATGATTCCCGATCAATCCACAACTCCAATACTCAAATGTGTGCATCATACTTATATAACTCATCGAGAAGATCAATTCGGTACCCATTTTCAAAGAGTTCTATCTTTTGTTGATGAAGTTATCTTGGTTTATACCGAATTCCTCATTTAAGCACTTATAAAGGTGATTGCCGATCAATCCACAACTCCAATGCTCGAATCTGTGCAACATACTTGTAGAACTCATAGAGACAATTGATTTGGTACAAGTTCTCAAAGAATTCCGTCATTTGTTGATGAACATATCGTGGTTTGTACCGAACACCTCATTTAAGCACTTATAAAGCTGATTCCCGATCAATCCACAACTCCGATGCTTGAATCTGTTCAACATACTTGTAAGACATATCAAGACGATCAATTTGGTACAAGTTTTTAAAGAGTTCCATCCTTTGTTGATGAAGATATCATGGTTTGTACCGAACTCCTCATTTAAGCACTTATAAAGTTGATTGCTGATCAATCCACAACTCCAATGCTCGAATCTGTGCAACATACTTGTAGAACTCATCGAGATGATCGATTCAGTACAATTTCTCAATGAGTTCCATCCTTTGTTGATGAAGATATCGTGGTTTGTACCGAACTCCTCATTTAAGCACTTAAAAAGTTGATTCCCAATCAATCCTCAACTTCGACGCTCGAATGAGTGCATACTTGTAGAAGTTTTCTAGACGATCGATTCAGTACAAGTTTTCAAAGGATTCCATTGTTTGTTGATTTAGATATCGTGGTTTGTACCAAATTCTTCATTTAAGCACTTATAAAGTTGATTCCCGATCAATCCATAACTCCAATGCTCAAACGTGTGCAACATATTTGTAGAACTCATCAAGAAGATCAATTTGGTACCAATTTTCGTAGGGTTTTATCCTTTCTTGATGAAGATATTGTGGTTTGTACCGAACACCTCATTTGAGCACTTATACAGTTGATTGCCGATCAATCCACAACTCCAATGCTCGAATCTGTGCAACATACTTGTAGAACTCATCAAGACGATCGATTCGGTACAAGTTCTCAAAGAATTCCATCATTTGTTGATGAAGATATCGTGGTTTGTACCAAACACCTCATTTAAACACTTATAAAGCTGATTCCTGATCAATCCACAACTCCGATGCTCGAATCTGTGCAACATACTTGTAGAACTAATTGAGACGACCAATTCAGTACAAGTTTTCATAGAGTTCCATCCTTTGTTGATGAAGATATCGTGGTTTGTACCAAACACCTCATTTAAGCACAAATAAGGTTAATTCCCATCAATCCACAACTCCGATGCTCGAATCTGTGCAACATACTTGTAGAACTCATCGAGATGATCAATTCCGTACAAGTTTTCAATGGGTTCCATCCTTTGTTGATGAAGATATCGTAGTTTGTACCGAACTCCTCATTTAAGCACTTATAAAGTTGATTCCCAATCAATCGTCAACTCTAATGCTCGAATGTGTGCATACTTGTAGAATTTTTCTAGACTATCGATTCATTACTAGTTTTCAAAGAATTCCATTGTTTGTTGATGAAGATATAAAGGTTTGTACCAAATTCTTCATTTAAGCACTTATAAAGTTGATTCTCGATCAATCCACAACTCCAATGTTCGAACGTGTGCAACATATTTGTAGAACTCATCAAGAAGATCAATTCGGTACCAATTTTCATAGGGTTTTATCCTTTCTTGATGAAGATATCGTGGTTTGTAATGAACACCTCATTTCAGCACTTATGAGTTGATTCCCGATCAATCCACAACTCCGATGCATGAATCTATGCAACATACTTGTAGAATTTGTCGAGACAATTGATTTGGTACAGGTTTTCAAAGAGTTCCATCGTTTGTTGATGAAGACATAGTGGTTTCTAACGAACTCTGCATTTAAGCACTTATAAAGTTGATTCCCGATCAATCCACAACTCCAATGCTCCAATATGTGCAACATACTTATAAAACTCATCGAGACGATCAATTCAGTACATGTTTTCATGGATTTCTATCCTTTGTTGATGAAGATATCGTGGTTTGTACCGAACTCCTCATTTATGCACTTATAAAGTTGATTGCCGATCAACCCACAACTCCGATGCTCGAATCTGTGCAACATACTTGTAGAACTCATCAAGACAATCGATTCGGTACCAGTTTTTAAAGAATTCCATAATTTGTTGATGAAGATATCGTGGCTTGTACCAAACTCCTCATTTAAGCACTTATAAGGTTGATTCCCGATCGATCCACAACTTCGATGCTCGAATGTGTGCAACATACTTGTTTAACTCATCGAGACGATCAATTCGATATAAGTTATTAAAGAATTCCATCCTTTGTCGATAAATATATCGTGGTTTGTACCGAACTCCACATTTAAGCACTTGTAAAGTTAATTTCTGATCAATCCACAACTCTGAAGCTCAAATGTGTGCAACATAATTGTAGAACGCATTGATTTGATCAATTCGGTACAAGTTTTCAAAGAGTCCCATCCTTTGTTGATGAAGTTATCGTGGTTTGTACTGAACTTCTCATTTAAGTAATTATAAAGTTGATTCCCTATCAATCGTCAACTTCGATGCTCAAATGTGTGCATACTTGAAGAATTCATCGAATCGATTCGGTACAAATTTTCAAAGATTTCCATCATTTGTTGATGAAGATATTGTGGTTTGTACCGACCTCTTCATTTAAGCACTTATAAAGTTGATTCCCGATCAATCCACAACTCCAATGCTCGAATGTGTGCAACATACTTGTAGAACTCATCGAGACGATCAATTCGGTACAAGTTATTAAAGACTTCTATTCTTTGTTGATGAAGATATCATGGTTTGTACTGTACTCCTCATTTAAGAAATTATAAAGTTGATTGTCGATCATTCTACAACTCCCAAGCTCGAATTTTTTCAACATACTTGTTGAACTTATCGAGATGATCGATTCGGTACAAGTTTTAAAAGAATTCCATCATTTGTTAATGAAGATATCGTGGTTTGTACCGAACTCATCATTTAAGCACTTATAAAGATGATTACCGATCAATCCACAACTCCGGCGTTTGAATGTGAAACACACTTGTAGAACTCATCGAGACGATAGATTCGGTACAAGTTATCAAAGAATTCCATCATTTGTTAATGAAGATATCGTGGTTTGTACCGATCTCCTCATTTAAGCACTTATGAAGTTTATTCCCGATCAATCCATAACTTCGATGCTCAAATGTGTGCAACATATTTGTAGAACTCATCGAGACGATCGATTCGGTACAAGTTTTCACTGGATTCATTGTTTGTTGATGAAGATATTGTTTTGTAGCGAAATCATCATTTAAGCACTTATAAAGTTGATTCCCGATCAATGCACAACTCCGATGCTCGAATGTGTGCCACATACTTGTAGAACTTATAGAGACGATCGATTTAATATAAGTTTTCAAAGAGTTCAATTGTTAGTTGATGAAGATATCGTGGTTTGTACCGAACTCTTCATTTAAGCAATTATAAAGTTGATTCCCGATCAATCCACAACTCCAATGCTCGAATGTGTGCCACATACTTGTAAAATTCATCAACACAATAAATTTGGTAAAAGTTTTCAAAGAATTCCATGCTTAGTTGTTGAAGATGTCGTGGTTTGTACAAAACTCTTCATTTAAGAACTTATAAAGTTGATTCCCGATCAACCCACAACTCCGATGCTCGAATGTGTGCAACATAGATATCGTGGTTTCTACTGAACTCTATATTCAAACACTTATAAAGTTGATTCTTGATCAACCCACAACTCTGATGCTCGAATGCGTGCAACATATTTGTAGAGCTCATCTAGATGATCGATTTGGTACAACTTTTCAAAGAGTTACATCCTTTATTGATGGATATATCGTGGTTTGTACCGAACTCCTCAGGTAAGCACTTATAAAGTTGATACTTGATCATCCCACAACTCCGATGCTCGAATGTGTGAAAAATACTTGTTGAACTCATTGAGACGATCGATTTGGTACAAGTTTTCAAAGTGTTCCATCTTTTATTGATGGAGATATCGAGGTTTGTACCGAACTCTTCATTTATGCACTTATAAAGTTGATTCCCGATCAACCCACAACTCCGATGCTCGAATGTGTGCTACATACTTGTAGAACTAATCGAGACGATCGATTTGGTACAAGTCTTCAAATAGTTCTATCCTTTTTTGATGGAGATATCGTGGTTTGTACTGAACTCTTCATGTAAGCACTTATAAAGTTGATTCTTGATCGACCCACAACTCCGATGGTCGAATGTGTGCAACATACTTGTAGAACTCATCGAGATGAACGATTTGGTACAAGTTCTCAAAGAATTCCATCATTTGTTGATGAAGATATCGTGGCTTGTACCAAACACCTCATTTAAGCACTTATAAAGCTAATTCCCGATCAATCCACAACTCCGAAGCTCGAATCTGTGCAACATACTTGTAGAACTCATTGAGACAATCAATTCAGTACAAGTTTTCATAGAGTTCCATCCTTTTTTGATGAAGATATCGTGGTTTGTACCGAACTCCTCATTTAAGCACTTATAAAGTTGATTTGTCGATCAATCCACAACTCCAATGCTCGAATCTGTGAAACATACTTGTAGAACTCATCGAGACGATCGATTCGGTACAAGTTCTCAAAGAATTCCATCTTTTGTTGATGAAGATATCATGGTTTGTACCGAACACCTCATTTAAGCACTTATAAGATGATTCCCGATCAATCCACAACTCCGATGCTCGAATCTATGCAACATACTTGTAGAATTTGTCAAGACGATTTATTCGGTACAGATTTTCATAGAGTTCCATCATTTGTTGATGAAGACATCGTGGTTTGTACCGAACTCCCAACTTAAGCAATTATAAAGTTGATTGCCGATCATTCTACAACTCCCAAGCTCGGATTTTTACAACATACTTGTTGAACTCATCAAGACGATCAATTTGATATAAGTTATTAAAGAGTTCCATCCTTTGTCGATAATTATATCGTGGTTTGTACCGAACTCCTCATTTAAGCACTTATAAAGTTGATTTTCAATCAATCCACAACTCTGAAGCTCGAATGTGTGCAACATAATTGTAGAACTCATCGATTCGATCAATTCGGTACAAGTTTTCAAAGAGTTCTATCCTTTGTTGATGAAGTTATCGTGGTTTGTACCGAACTTCTCATTTGAGTAATTATAAAGTTGATTCTCTATCTACCCTCAACTTCGATGCTCAAATGAGTGCATACTTGTAAAATTCATCGAGACAATCGATTCGTTACAAATTTTCAAAGATTTCCATCATTTATTGATGAAGATATCGTGGTTTGTACCGACCTCTTCATTTAAACATTTAAAAAGTTGATTCCCGATCAATCCACAACTCCAATGCTCGAATATGTGCAACATACTTGTAGAACTCATCGAGACGATCAATTTGGTACCAGTTTTCAAAGAGCTCTATCCTTTGTTGATGAAGATATCGTGGTTTGTACCGAACTCCTCATTTAAGCAATTATAAATTTGATTGCCGATTATTCTACAACTCCCAAGCTTGAATTTTTACAACACTTGTAGAACTCATGGAGACGATCGGTTTGGTACAAGTTTTCAAAGAATTCCATCCTTTATTAATAGAGATATCGTGGTTTGTACCGAACTCTTCACGTAAGCACTTATAAAGTTTATTCTTGATCAACTCACAACTCTGATGCTCGAATCTGTGCAACATACTTGCAGAACTCATCGAGATGATAGATTCGGTACAAGTTATCAAAGAATTCCATCATTTGTTGATGAAGATGTCGTTGTTTGTACTGATCTCTTCATTTAAGCACTTATGAAGTTGTTTCCCGATCAGTCCACAACTCTGATGCTCAAATGTGTGCAACATACTTGTAGAACTCATCGAGACGATCGATTCGGTACAAGTTTTCAAAGATTTCCATCCTTAGTTGATGAAGATGTCGTGGTTTGTACCAAACTCTTCATTTAAGCACTTATAAAGTTTATTCCCGATCAATCCTACACTTCGATTCTCGAATGTGTGCATACTTGTAGAACTCATTAAGACGATCGAGTCCGTACAAGTTTTAAAAGAGTTCCATCTTTTGTTGATTAAGATATCACGATTTGTACCGAACTCCTCTGGTAAGCACTTATAAAGTTTATTCTCGATCAATCCACAACTTTGATGCTCGAAAGTGAGCCACATACATGTAGAACTCATCTAGACGATTGATTCAGTACATGTTTTCAAAGAGTTCAATCGTTTGTTGATGAAGATATCCTGGTTTGTACAGAACTCTTCATTAAAGCACTTATAAAGTTGATTCCCGAACAATCCACAACTTCAATACTCGAATATGTGAAACATACTTGTAGAACTCATCGAGACTATCAATTCGGTACAAGTATTCAAAGAGTTCCATCCTTTGTTGATAAAGATATCGTGGTTTGTACTGAACTCCTCACTTAAGGACTTTTGAAGCTGATTCACGATCAATCCATAACTCCGATGCTCAAATGTGTGCAACATACTTGTAGAACTCATCGAGATGATTGAATCGGTATAAGTTTTCAAAGAGTTCCATCGTTTGTTGATGAACATATCGTGGTTTGTACCAAAATTCTCATTTAAACACTTATAAAAATGATTCCCGATCAATCCACAACTTAATTGCTCAAATGTATGCAACATACTCGTCAAATTCATCGGGATGATCAACTCGGTACAAATCGTGGTTTGTACCGAACTCCTTTATAAGCACTTATAGAGTTGGTTCCCAATCAATCCACAACTCCGATGCTCGAATGTATGCAACATACTTGTAGAACTCATCGAGACGATCAATTCGGTACATGTATCCAAAGAGATTCATCCTTTGTTTATGAAGATATCATGGTTTCTACCGAACTCCTCATTTAAGCACTTATAAAGTTGATTCTCGATCATTCCTCAACTTCGATGCTCTTATACGTGCTACATACTTGTAGAACTCATCGAGACGATCGATTTGGTACAAGTATTCAAAGAGTTCCATTGTTTGTTGATTAATATATCGTGGTTTGTACCGAACTATTGATTTAAGCACTTATAAAGTTAATTCTCGATCAATCCACAACTCCGATGCTCGAACGTCTGCAACATACTTGTAGAACTCATCAAAACGATCAATTCGGTACATATTTTCAAAAAGTTCCTTCTTTTGTTGATAAAGATATCGTGGTATGTACCGAATTCCTCATTTAAGCACTTATAATGTTGATTGCTGATCAATAAACAACTCTGATGCTCGAATCTATGCAACATACTTGTAGAACTCATGGAGACGATCAATTCGGTACAAGTTTTCTAAGAGTTCCATCCTTTGTTGATGAAGATATAATGGTTTGTACCGAACTCTTCATTTATGCACTTATTAAGTTTATTCCCAATCAACCCACAACTCCGATGCTCGAATGTGTGCAACATACTTGTAGAACTCATCGAGACAATCGATTTGGTAAAAATTTTCAAAGAGTTCCATCCTTTATTGATGGAAATATACTTATAAAGTTGATTCTTGATCAACCCACAACTCCGATGCTCTAATGCGTGCAACATATTTGTAGAACTTATTGAGACGATCGATTTGGTACAACTTTTCACAGAGTTACATCCTTTATTGATGGAGATATCATGGTTTGTACCGAACTCCTCATGTAAGCACTTATAAAGTTGATTCTAGATCAACCCACAACTTCGATGCTCAAATGTGTGCAACATACTTGTAGAATTCATCGGGACGATTGATTCGGTTCAATTTTTCAAAGAGTTCCATCCTTTGTTGATGGAGATATAGTGGTATGTACCGAATTCTTCATTTAAGCACTTATAAAGTTTATTCCCGATCAACCCACAACTCCGATGCTCGAATGTGTGCAACATACTTGTAGAACTCATCGAGATGATCGATTTAGTAGAAGTTAAGAAAAAGTTCCATCCTTTCTTGTTGGAGATATCATGTTTTGTACCGAACTCTTCATTTATGCATTTTCAAAGTTGATTCTCATTCAACCCGCAACACCGATGCTCATATGTTTTCAATGAGTTCTATCCTTTATTTGTAGAGCTATCGTGGTTTGTACCGAACTCTTCATGTAAGCACTTATAAAGTTGATTCCCAATCAACCCACAACACCGATGCTCGAATATGTGCAACATACTTGAAGAACTCATAGGAGACAATCGATTTGGAAAAAGCTTTCAGTGAGTTAGATCCTTTATTGATTGAGATATCATGATTTGTACCGAACTCTTCATGTAAGCACTTATAAAGTTGATTCTTGATCAACACTCAACCCCGATTCTCGAATGTGTACAACAAACTTGTAGAACTCATCGAGACGATCAATTTGGTACATGTTTTCAAAGAGTTCCATCCATGGTTTGTACCGAACTCTTCATTTTTGCACTTATAATGTTGATTCCCGATCAACACAAAACTCAGATGCTCGAATGTGTGCAACATACTTGTAGAACTCATCGAGATGATCTATTTGGTACAAGTTTTAAAAGAGTTCCATCCTTTATTGATGGAGATATCGTGGTTTCCACCGAACTCTTCATGTAAGCACTTATAAAGTTGATTCTTGATCAACCCACAACTCTCATGCTCGAATGTGTGCAACATACTTGTAGAACTCATCGAGACAATTGATTTGGTACAGGTTTTTAAAGAGTTCCATCCTTTATTGATGGAGATATCATGATTTATACCGAACTCTTCTTGTAAGCACTTATAAAGATGA
Organism: Plectranthus barbatus; assembly: GCA_026898455.1. NCBI lineage: Eukaryota > Viridiplantae > Streptophyta > Magnoliopsida > Lamiales > Lamiaceae > Plectranthus > Plectranthus barbatus. Next base: position 1,764 of record JAPKLW010000126.1, on the reverse strand, counting down.
ATCTTGATCAGTCCACAAATTGGATGCTCGAATTTGTGCAAAATACTTGTAGAACTAATCGAGACGATTCATTTGGTACAAGTTTTAAAATAGTTCCCTCCTTTATTGATGGAGATATCGTGGTTTGTACCTAACTCTTCATTTAAGCACTTATAAAGTTGATTCTTGATCAACCCACAATTCCGATGCTCGAATGTGTGCAACATACTTGTGGAAATCAGCGAGATGATCAATTTGGTACTAGTTTTCAAAGAGTTCCATCCGTTATTGAAGGAGATATCGTGGTTTTGTACCAAACTTTTCAAGTAAGCACTTATAAAGTTGATTCCCGATCAACCCACAACTCCGATGCTCGAACGTGTGCAACATACTTTTAGAACTCATCGAGACGATCGATTTGGTAGAAGTTTTCAAATAGATCCATCCTTTGTTGAAGGAGATATCGTGGTTTGTACCTAACTCTTCAATTAAGCACATATACAGTTGATTCCCGATAAACTCACAACTTCGATGCTCGAATGTGTGCAACATACTTGTAGAACACATCGAGACGATCAATTTCGTACAAGTTTTCAAAGAGTTCCATCCTTTGTTGATGGAGATATCGTGGTTTGTACCGATCTCTTCATTTATGCACTTATAAAGTTGATACCCGATCAACCCACAACTCCGATGCTCGAATGTGTGAAACATACTTGTTGAACTCATTGAGACGATCAATTTGGTACAAGTTTTCAAAGAGTTCCATCCTTTGTTGATGGAGATAACGTGGTTTGTACAGAACTCTTCATTTATGCACTTAAAAAGTTAATTCCCGATCGACCCACAACTCCGATGCTCGAATGTGTGCTACATACATATAGAAATCATCGAGATGATTAATTTTGTACAAGTTTTCAAAGAGGTCCATCCTTTTGATGGAGATATCGTGGTTTATACCGAACTCTTCTTGTAAGCACTTATAAAGTTTAATCTTGATCAACCCACAACTCCGATGCTTGAATGTTTGCAACATACTTGTAGAACGAATCGTGACGATTGATTTTGAACAAGTTTTAAAAGAGTTACATCCTTTATTGATGGAGATATCGTGGTTTGTACCGAACTCTTCATTTAAGCACTTATAAAGTTGATTCCTTATCAGCCCAAAACTTCGATGCTCAAATGTGTGCAACATACTTGTAGAACTCATCGAGACAATCAATTTTGTACAAGTTTTAAAACAGTTCCATCCTTTGTTGATGGAGATATTGTGGTTTATACCGAACTCTTCATTTATGCACTTAAGTTAATTCTCGATCAACCCACAACTTCGATGCTCGAATGTGTGTAACATACTTGTGGAAATCTTCGAGACGATCAATATGGTACAAGTTTTCAAAGAGTTCCATCCTTTATTGATGGAGACATCGTGGTTTGTACCGAACTCTTCATGTAAGCACATATAAGGTTGATTCTTGATCAACCCACAACTCCTATGCTCGAATGTGTGCAACATACTTGTAGAACTCATTGAGATGATTGATTTGGTACAAGTTTTAAAAGAGATCCATCCTTTATTGATGGAGATATCGGGGTTTGTACCGAACTCTTCATTTAAGCACTTATTAAGTTGATTCCCCTTCAACCCACAATTCCGATGCTCGAATGTGTGCAACATACTAGTAGAACTCATCGAGACATTAGATTTGGTACAAATTCTCAAAGAGTTCCATCATTTATTGATGGAGATATCGTGGTTTATACCGAAATCTTCATGTAAAC